>PVKA01016916.1:0-46888 GCA_004027165.1 Ctenomys sociabilis | reverse complement strand
AGTAGTGAGTCAGTCAGCCTGTGCTGGGTCTGGGTCTACAGGCCGTAACCCGAGAAAGCTGGTAAAGGTCCCTCTGTTGCAGTGGGCTTGGATCCCTCACTAACAGGCCAGGCTGTGCTGGGTTGTGGTTTGTAGCATGGGACCGAGGATTGCTGAGAAATGTCTCTCTGGCGTGGCAGGCTTGGAGTTCTCACTCCAGGCTGACCTGCACTGGGTCTGGGGCTGTGGGGTGGGACCGGTAATCACCTGGAAATGTTTCTCTGGCACAGTGTGCCTGGAGCTCTCACCGGGCCACGGGGGGTGGGGGGCAGGTAATCCCTGGGAAATGTCTCTCCAGCACAGCATGCCTGGAGTTCTACACTCACTGAACTTTGATGCCCAGAGAATCGGGGAAGTTCCCACTCAATCAGCGGGATTTAGGTCAGGAGATCCAGGGAGGTGTTGGTGAGTGGGTCCTGAGGTTTCAGGCCAGTCACTGGCTTGGAGGTGTTGGGGGCAGGGATCCGCGTAGCGTGCGTGGGAAGAAGCCAATTGCTCTCCCTCAGACTCACCACACTCTCACTGATCTGGGAAGCCCGGCGAGTCCTCTAAATTCGCTCTTGCTGGGAGAGCTTGGTGCGGGATCCAGGAGGCTTCTGGAGTCACCCACAGTCTCAGGCTGGGCAGCGTGGGCGGGATCGAGTAGACTGCTGGCGTTGGTTTTGCTGTCTCGGGAGGTCTCTGGGGCTGGGCGGCGCGGGCGGGATGGAGGAGGATGTATGTTTCTCCTTTGAAGTTATTCTTCCTGTCTACTGAATCTTAAAAAAATTAAAAAATGAATTAATTAATTTGGTGCAGGGCCTTGCTACTCAGCTCAGACTCATAGTGATCCTCCTGTCTTAGCCTCCCCCGCACTGGGATTACAGGTGTGCACCACCGTGCCTGGTTTTGGTGGCTAGCTCTGCTCCAGGTCAGCATAGCATGTGATACCAATGATTGAACCCAGGTCCTTGTGCTTGCCAGGCAGCTGTTTAGACCACTGAGCTATCTCTGTAGGTCTTCTAACTGGAATTTACCCTCTGATCATCTTTTCCCTATCAACCCTTCCCCCTACACCATTGTTCTCAGCTCTTGATAGTTCTGCTTCTATGAACTCAGCATTTTTTGACTCCATTTATAAGTGAAGTATGATGTCGTATTTGTTCATTTCAAAGAAGAAATAATAAAAACAATGATGCAGAATTTCAAAACAATAGGATATTAACACTGGTTATTAAATTGAATCTTGTCATCTTCAAAGTATTTGGTCAGATTACAAGATACAAGCATGCAAAATTAATCAGGCAATATTAGCACAAACTGTTACTTTCAATGAACTAATTGAAATTAGGCATATAATTAACTTAGCTATCTTGTGTGTGTGTGTATGTATGTATATATAAATATAAATACACATATATTTTTTCTTTTCCCTTGTTTCTTTTCTCTTTTCTCTCATCCCAGTTCTTTCATTTTGAGCAGCTTCTTTCCCTCTCACAATATCTATTTTACATTTTGGAACTTATTTACTCTTTCAGGTTCTTACACTAGGGAGACAGTGAAGTGTTTACACGTGACATTTTGATTTATTTCACTTATGAGTTTGGTCTTTAGTTGCATCCATTTATCTATAAAAGACTTGAGTTTATCATTCTTGATAGCTGAGTAGTACTCCACTGTATAAAGATACTACACCTTATTTATTCATTTCTTAGTTGAAGGACATTTGGATTCTTTGCAACATTTTGCTATTACAAACTGTGCTGCTATATGTGCTACACATATATCACTGTGGTTGATGTTTTTAGTTTTTTGGGGGAGATACTCAGAAAAGGAATATCTGCTTTCACTGGGACTACTAATCCTAGTTTTTTGACAAATTTCCATACTGATATACATAGTTGTTGTACCAACCTACACTCCCAACAGTGGAGAAGGGTTCCTTTTTTCCCAGCAGCCTCTCCTGCATGTGTTATTGGTTGACTTCAGGATTATAGCTATTCCTTCTGTGGTGAGATGGAAACTCAGTGTTGTTTTGATTTCCATTTCTTTTCAACCTTTTTTCATCTATTTAGTTGCCATTTGTATTTCTTCATTCAAGAAATGTGTATTGCTCTCAGATGCCAATTTCTAGATTGTGTCTTTGAATTTGGGGTCCTGATTTTTCTCACCTCTTTATATGTTCTAGATAGAAGTCCTTTATTTGAGGGACAGTTGGCTAAGATATTTTTCCCACTCTGTGGGTTTTCTTTTAATGCTGTTGGTGATTTCTTTTAAAGGGCAAAAACTTTAAAAAGATGAGCTCCCCATTGTTGATTCTTTGTTGTTGATTCTTTGAAGTATTTCTTGAGCAGTTTGATTTTTGTTCATGAACTCTGCTGATTTCTTTTTTTAAACTAATTTTATTGAGAAACAAGTAGCAATGATACAGTTTCATAAACAATTAGTAGGACAGTTTCAATAATTAATACATTGCATATTGTTGTCTTTATAGTGGTTTTTCATAGTACAAGGTACAGACATGATATTCTGTCCCAACACTTTTAGTAAAAATCTTTCTTCTCATTAAATTAAGAGAAAGTAGCTATATATCTGTCTTAACTATTTCGTATATACAGATACAAAATGGTCCTTCATTTGTATACCTTTTTTTCTTTTTTTGTTTAGTTTTGATAGAGAAGTCCATTGTGACTACAATATTGTAGATGAGTGAATTCAGCAAAATAATCCAATATAGGCCACTAGTACATAATAGGGGTGGGTTATCCTTAGGACTGGCAATGTCAGAAGTTGTGGACGTGAGCCTTTTACCGCTCAGCATATTAGTTTTTATACTTCATTTTCACACTTTTCTGCTGGATGGTTAAGATCAAGATAAAGCAAGACCTGTATAGAAAGAAATGTAACTTTTGTATCTGGCAAGATCAATCAAGTCCCCTCAAGATTTACCATGAAACCCTGTTCTGCAGTTTGTAGATCATTTGTCATTGAGTCATGGCCATTGCTTGACCAATTTATTCTCTGTGAAATGCTGAGACAATGTTTTTCTCCATGTGACTCTCCCTACTCACATTCTACATCATTGATGCCATTCCTCTGTGGCCCGATAATCTCCTTGATCAGAAAACTTGGGATACAACTGAGTTAAATGATGTTATGATACAGGTTCTCCTATGTCTTGAGTCCTCACTGATCTTGATAGGCTAGGGCCAAATGTTGGCTGTCCTTGCAGTCCTTCTTTTTCTCTAATTTTTGGTCTGTAAACTTAAGTTGTTAACCCTCCAGAACAGAAATTTAATGATATTATTACCCTGTAACATAGTCTGCCTATTTCTATGTCTTCAAGATTTATGCCTTCTTTCTCTTCCAGTAGAATTAGTGTTTCTGTTTTAATATTTAGATGTTTTTAAAATTTTTTGTGTTTTTTGTACAGGGTCTCACTACATAGCTTGGACTCTTAGTGATCCTCCTGTTTTCAGCCTCCCCAACCCTGGTTATTACAGGCAAGCACCCTCTCCCCTGACTTAGTCACTGGCTCAACATATTTGAGGGCAGGCTGGAACAATATGCAGTACAGGGGGTAAAACCCTCGTCCCTGCTCTTACCTAAGCAGGTACTTAGTCTGCTGAGCTATCTTGCAGGCCCAATTTTTGGATCTTTGATCCATTTTAACTTTAGTTTAGTGGATATTTGTCTTTTATGCTTGACTTATTTCATTTAACAGAGTAACTTATGGGTTTATTTGAATTATTCTGCATGACAAGGTTTTTCCTTCTTTTTAAAAGGCTGAATATTATTACATTGTGTGTATATGTACATATATGTTAAAAGCGTATTTCCTCTTACTTTTTCTATGGTGCAAGTGTTCTACTCCAGAGCTGTGCTTCCATTCCCTAGTTCTGAAAATTTGTTTTTTACCTGTTCACCCAGTGATGATACTTAGTTCATATTTTTTTGAGAATAATGCTGCAGTGAACATGGGAGTGAATATGTCTTGTTCAGATACTGATTTAGTTTACTTGGGATATCTGCACACTAGTGCAGTTACTGGATCTTATGGTAGTTCTGTTTTTAATTTTCTGAAAAATCTTTAAACTTCTATTTAAGATGGTATCTTCAAAGGAAAGCAATAACTTAAATTTTATATGCATTTTTTATTTTTTTATATTCCCAACCCAGAAATCAGGAATTATACAAATATATTTGTTTCCAGCTCATTAAAAAAGAAAGTTTGGTGGAACTAACTGCTTGGGCCCCCATCCTGTCTGTCTCTTGGACAGGAGCTTTCTTTCCCTCAGTAAATATATTCTTCTCATAACCTGTTTGCTCCTAAAATTCATTCTTTGGTTTTAGAGAACACAAGCTCATATAGGTCAGGCCTGGAGATCATTTTCCCTATGTCATTTGGAGGTTCCCTATATCATTTGGAGGTCACCCACCTGAGATGAGTTTTTCTTCCTGTATCAAACTATTGCCTGTTAACACTCTACAGAGATTTAACCACTGAAATGTCCATGATTGATAAAAAATAACAGTTCTCTGGTTACACTTTATATTTAAGGTGCTTAAGTCTGCTCCCACCTAACTGGATCTGGCATGCTATGTTATATTTAAAGATAGATTCTTTTCCATTCCCTTGGCAGCTACTTCCCAGGAATTGTTTGCCTTTAACAGGAGGATCCAGAAGCGGGAACACAAGTGGCAATGATATGGACATGATGTCCCAAGAATTCAAAATTCACTTTACTGTTCTTCAAAAAAAGTTTTATCTAAGAATCTTGTGCCTTTTGGTAATAAGGTTCCTAACTTTTCTCTCTTACTGTATACAGATGTTTTGTTAGCTAGAAGAGCCCAGGACCAAAAAGAGTTACAAGAGTTCCTGAGAATGATGGGTTTTTGTTGTTTTTAGGTGTCAAGTTTTGTCTCTCTTGCTAAACTTTTATATAAAACCCTGAAGGGTGGTAATAGCCTCCCACTTGGGTTAGAATTCAGAACACCAAAAGGATTAAAGGATTAAACAAGAAGCTCTTGAGGGCTCTGGCCCTACCAGACATCACTGAGCCCTTTAAGCTGTTTGTTCATGAAAAATAAGGAGTTACAAGGAGAGTCTTAACTCAGACCTTAGGGCCATGGAAGCACCCAGTGGCCTGTGTGTTCAGAGACTGGACTATGTAGCTGCTGGGTGGCCATCATGCTTATAAGCCACTACAGCAGCTGCTATATTAGTAAAAGAGCAGACAAATTAACTCTGGGACAGAAGTTGAGCATGCCCCATGTAATGGAGACACTGCTGTAGGGTCCTAATAAAAGGTGACTGGCACTAGGCTGGTCCAGTACCCAGGAAGCCTTCCTTAAAGACTCACATTTAACTCTTGAGACTATACAGGCCATTAATCCTTTTTTTTCTTTTTGGATGGAACTGGGGATTGAACTCAGCCCCTTGTGCTTTTCAGGGAAGCACTTATTCTACTGAGCCATCTCCCTGGCCCCAGGCCATTAATCCTGTATCCCTCCTTCCAATGTTGTTGGAACCCTTGGAGCAAAATTGTGTCTGTTGATAGGGAACCTTCCCTTTTGAGGATGGCGAAGTGGACTTCACTGAGGTCAAGTTGATCAATCATCCCCTGGTATGGGCTTCCCATTATGGTAGGCTCAGATCCTTCTGGTGTTTTGGGCCTAAAATGGAAGCTAGATACTCCCTACTGACCCCAAAAGCTTGGGCCAGGTATAGCGACAAAACCACACCTTGAAGAGTACCCTGTCCAAACTGTGCCAGGAGATAGGTGCAGACTAGGTGTCTATGATTCTGAAGGGCCTGCTGCTGTCATGCTGCACCCCATACCGGGATGGGCTCACTCCTTTTAAGTCCTTACTTGGAAGACTGCCATCCTTGACGCTGGTATTAAAGAAACTATAAAAGACTGAGACACATGGGATAACTCCTTTTGAATTATTAAGTTGGGGAAGGAAATCCTGACATCCATTTCTAATCAAGAGCTTGTTAAGTCCTTACAGATTCATCAGTCTACTCTGCAAGCTACACACTCCCTCTTCTGGTATCACCATCCACAACCCAGAGAAGCCAATATCCCATGGCAGCTAAGCCTAGATCCTTCATATGAATCAAGAAGTGAGACCTGTCAAGTCTTGGATCCTGCTGGATTGGACCATACCCAGTTGCCCTGAGTACTCGCATCAAGGTAGCAAAAAACATTGGATTCACCACTCCCACATAAAGCCAACCTTAATAGATCAACAGTCAAATAAGTGGACTTTACAAAAGACTGCTGACCCCCTTAAGGTCACACTGACCAGATGTGACTCTACTACTTCCTGTTAGGGCTAACAGAGGCTCAACACTTTCCCACCACTTATACATGGTGGCTAACTCGGACCTTACATGGGGCAAAGATTGTTACTCAGAACCCTGAGTTCTATGTCTCCCTACCTGACCTCTTTGGATATAAAAGTGATAAAATGAGATGGGTGAAAAATTTGCCAGGAGTTTCCACCATTGTATCTGTGCTCTAGTACAAACAGCTATCCATACTTGTGGAGATGCCACTGAAGATGGATTCTTCTGGTAAATCTAGAGATGTAAAACTATTGCCCCTTGGGCAGATAAAAAAAATCCATTTTTGTGTGTTACTAGAGTCCCCCAACCAATCATATGACAAACTAAATGAATCAAGGATTTGAATCATGAACAAAAACCAGTGGGGAATGTGAGGGGTTAATGTAAAAGTAATGTGATGGGTTAATATAAAACTAAATGTAAAAACTACTCTGCTCAACTTTCTGTGACCCTGCTTTCTTGCAAGACTGCAAGGAGGCTTGGTGTACATTGATAAATCATCAATAGACTGAGAGTTCTCAGAAGACAATGCTCCCAGAGAAAAATGTATGTTGAGTAAGGTCATGTCCTAAAGGTACTGTTCTATGTTAAATGACAAATTTGTTTGCCAACAGGATGCAGTTTCTACCTTTAAAACTTCTGTATTTCTTCAAGCCATTTGTCCTCTCCTGCGTGAGTATGGTCAAGTGGTCCCGGGCATGGTAATAAAAAGACTCATGCTTAAATTAAAAAAAAAAGAAAGCTTTAATACATGTATGTACATGTACTGATTCCCCATAATGAATGCATTTGTTGTAGATTAAAAACATATACTAACAATAAAGAAAGTTAAAATAATACCTTTAATGATTTATTGTTTTTCTTCTCCTGGTTCTAAGCTATTTATTTTGGTGGGATTTACAACAAAATTGCAAGTTTTTTCAAGGTGAGAACTTTTTGGTTGTGTGTGTAGGTCATTAAAATCATTAATTTTGTAGGGAATTTTTAGTATGATCTCAATTTCACATTCTAAATTTTAGTATGATCTAAGTTTTCACATTCAATGTACTTTATTCTTCTATATTGTTATGTTAGAAAAGGCAATCATAACAAAAGTGTACTTTATTTTTTTTTTACTTTAGCTTATTTTTTTCTTGTAGATGGTTGAAAGCTAAAAATACCTACAAGCTTTTGCCCCAATATTGTGGTTTATTCTGTAATTCCAAGAATCCTACTTTCTAGAGAGGCACTTGAACTTTGAATGTAATCCTTACAAAATATTCTCTGGGTTTCAAATGTAGAGAGTATTTTAAGAAAATAGATTTATCCATTCTTGAGACCTGGAGAAAAGCCAGTGTTGTTTACTCATGACCTTGTTTTGCTTTCTTTTGAAGTTTATTATTTTATTTTATTGAGAAACAAATAGCAATAAGACAGTTTCAAAGCTGATTAATATGACAGTTTCAATAGTTAATACCTTGTACATTGTTATCTTCTTAGTGGTCATCCATATTACAAGATCAATGTGATCAATGACTTAGAGTGTGCCTAAGGAGAGTCACATGGAGAGAACACATTCTCTCAGGCTTTCACAGAGAGCAAATTGGTCAAGCAATGGCCGTGACTCATCCACATGGCTGATGCTGACAAAAGATCTGCAAACTGCGGTACAGTGTTACAGGATAAATCCTGAGGGTACTTGACTGACCTTATCAGATACAAAAGGCACAGTTCTTGTTATATAGGTCTTGCTTTATCTCAGTCTTAATCATCCAGCAGAAAAGTATAAAATGAGGTGTATAAAGTAAAGCCATATTCATATGCTGAGCTGTGAAAGACTCAAGTCAACAACTTCTGTGGATAACCCACTACTATTGTGGACTGCTTGTTTTGCTTTCATGGTCAGATTGATGGGAATAGGTAAGATCACTTGGTGGAGCTATCAGAATACATGCCAGAGGCTATGACAGGACCTGGGTTACAAAGAATGGTGAGATGGCACTGAGGGTTTCTTACTGATTCAGATCCTGAGACAATTCTTTGCCATACAAGTGAAGTGTCCTGCCCAGGGTTACATCAGAACATAGAGGACAGAAAGCTAAACAGGTTTCCTCCAGAAGCCTCCATGTTTAGGGGAGGAACTCTAACTTTCTCTTGGGACACAAAGTAGACAGCAATAAGCTCAGATTGTTTAATGATCATGATCCTGAAGTTTGGTTCTGTGCTAGCCCTAGAGGTGCACACACTGCAGAACGGGGTTTATTTCCTTCAAGCTAATCTGATTGTCCTCCAATATACAATAATCACCTTGGCTGAAGATGTCTTCCACCTGTAAGGAGTGCTAGGAATCCAGAAACTGGGAGCCCTGATTTCTTTATGTTTTTGAAGGTCTTCCCCAGTCTTTAGGGGTAGGCCAGGTGTTTTCTTCTAGAGTTGATATCATAATGACCAGCCACTCTCCATTTCCACAAAAAAATCTTACAGGGAAATTGTTTAAGCTCACATTGCCCAACTTGATGTGTGCTTGATAAATAGCTTAAGTGAACAAGGGGAACATTTAAGCAGAAATTGCTATCTGTTTAGCCTCTGCTCCTTCTAAAGTTTCCTGGTCATCTTTCTTTGTTTTTATTTTATATTAGTACATGTTTTCATTACACAATGATTACATTTTTTTTGTGGCGAGTCAGTATATGTACATAATTCATCTCAATTGTTTTTTCCGATCCCCTTTCCCTCCTTTCTTCTCCCCTCCATCTCTAAATCCATTTTTCATTTGAAAAAAACTCTTCTTTCCTCCTCCCTATTATCCTTTATTTATATTTTGGATTCTTTATATACGACAAACCATGTGATACTTAAGCCTGCATATCTGATTTATTTTATTTAACATTATGGCATTCATTTTCCTACATGAGACAAATTTATTTTTCTTTATGACAGAGTAGGATTCCACTGTATATACTGCACTTTATTTATTCATCTGTTGATGGGTATATGGACTGCTTCCAAGATTCAGCTATTATGAATTGTGCTGCTATAAACATCAGTGTGCATGGTATCTCTGTACTTTAAATGTCATTAATTGTTTTGGGAAGATTCCTAGAATGAGAAGCATTGAATCATACGGAATTTGTATTTTAAAGAATTTTTTAAAGGCTTTTAAGGAATTTTTGTACTGATTTCCATAGTGGCTGCACCAGTTTACATTTGAGTCAGCAACCTAGAAGCATTCCTTTCACCCACTAAAACCTCGCCAGCACTTACTGTGTGATATTGTGTGACGATGGCTGTTCTTTCTGGAGTTAGAGAGAATCTTGGTTTCATATTAATTTGCATTTTCCTAATGACCAGTGATACTGAACATGTTTATATACATTTTTTGGTATTTGTACTTCTGAGAAATGTCTATTCATTTCAGTTGCTTATTGTTTTTTTATTTTTATTTTTAATTTTGGATCAGAAATGGAACTCAGGATCTTGTGCTTGCCAGGCAGGCACTGTACCACTGAGCTAGATCCTTGCAGTTGCTTATTTTTCATGAAGATCTTTTTTTTTTTTTGTGGAACCAGGGATTGAACTCAGGCCCTTGCACTTGCCAGGGAAGTACTTATTCCACTGAGCCATCTCCCCGGCACCTATAATGATGTCCTTTAATTTGGGAAGGTCTAATTATTTTGAATATTTTACATTTTCTATATGTTGGCCCTCTATCTCAGGAATAGCAGGCAATTTTCCCCCACATTCTATAAGTTGTCTCCTCATGCTGTTGGCTGTTCCATTTGATTTTCAGAAGCTTTTTAAATTTGATGTTACCCCATTTGTTTATTCTTGCTGTTATTTCTTGTACCATTGGGGTTGTGTTCAGAAAGTTCTTGCCTATGTCTTCAAGAGCTTTCCCTATCATCTTTTTTACCAGTTAAGTATTTCTTTTTTTTTAACTATCAAATTTTGTCTAAAAGTCAAGTTTAATAGTTTTGAGATGTCAGAATTAAGTCTTCAATGTGCATCTTAAAAAAAAAATCCTTCAAGGGAAAAATAGAATTTCCATTATCACCTTCACATTTGAATATTTCTGTTTTAAATTTAGATCTTTGATCCACTTTCATAGGACAATCTTAGAGTTTCTTTACTCTCAGTTAAATTTTTGGATAACTCTTCCATTCATCATTTGTAATTTCTTCAAAGATGTAAAACCTTTCTTCTGTATGTCCTCACTGATTTCTTCAACCCTCTGAACACCCTTCTTTTTATAAAACTTTTTTTTGTGAACACTTCTGTCTATATTTCTACAACACCTTAAGTGTGGCATCTCTTATGAGGTTTATTAAATTAGACATATTGTATTTTTGACATATTGTATTTTTATTAACGACTTGCACATTCACATCTCTGCCATTCTTTCGATCTTTAGTCAATGATATATCTCTTTTATTATTTTAACATGTATTTACAGTACCATCTATATAACAGGATGTTGAATCAATGTCAATCTTTAATAAAGGGGTTCCTTTCCCTTGGCTTTACAGTATTTTAGGATACTTTTGACATGTCTTAGAAAAAAAAAATTGAAAACATTTGGAGTATTTATTTATTTATTTATTTGGTACAAGATCTCACTATGCAGCTTGGACTCATAGTGACTCTCCTGTTTTCAGCCTCCCTGGAGCTAGGATTACAGGTGTGTGCCACCATGCCATGCCTGGACTCGGTCACCAGCTCATCACCCCCTGGGGGGTGCAGTCAACAGGGTATGCAGGGCCAGGGGATCAAATCCTGATCTCTGTACTTGCTAACATAGGTGCTTAGTCTGCTGAGCTATCTTGCTGGCCCTTGTTTGGAGTATTTTTGATGATTTTTGTGTCTTTTCTGTGCCCCTGCTTATCTTTCCACCTGCTTACAATGGACACTTTGACATTGAGAGAGTGCTTCTTCTTCAGTTAACTGCCTCTCAAATTTGTGTGGACCGAATGCAGTGGTTATGCCAAGACTCAGGTGGGGCTGGCTAAAATGGTATTAGCTCTAGAATATTCATTAATTAACATTAATGTCTTTAATTCATTAATTAACATTAATGTCTTTAATTAACATTAATGGTCTTTTGAAATTATTTTAGTGATTTTGAAGGGAAAAATCTCTGACTTATTTGATACTTAATATTGCAATAATTTCTACATTTATTGTTCTTGAGGACTTTCCTAAATCATACCTGTAACTGGAAATGTACATAGGTTAAAAGTTAAAGACTACTTGCTAGTTATTAGATAAATAGGAATACTATGAAATAAATTAGAAATTAAAAATCTATTTTTTATTCCATTGTTTCAGCCTTTCCTCTTATTTTCAACCAACACTAGCAAATAAAATGTGGCTGCTTTAGTTTAATAATAAGTACAATAATAATTACATTTGAATAATACAAATACAATACTGACTTGACTGGGGTTTTATTTTTTTAATTTGAATTTTAAAGTGTAAAAAGCAAAAGCACATAACAAAACAACAACAGAAACAGAGTAACATACAATAGTACATATGGTACATAGTTTCAAGACAATAGCAAATTAACAATGGTTGTTATTTTACATATTTTTATTGACAAATCTGTTGCTCAGATTAACAGATAACCATGGTTTTTGTTTTGTAATTGTTATCTTTGTTGTAGTTGCTCAGATTGCAGATGTTAGCATATAAAGTTAGTCACAGTAAAAATTTTACATAAAACTGCTATTTAAAAAAAATGATGAGAATTAGTAACACAATAAACTCAGCCATCCTGTATATATACTTGCATGATTTTCCCCTTCCTTTTTCCCCTAATTCTCTTCCTTTTCTCATCTTCCTTATTTATTCCTTATATTCAGTTTCTTTCCATTTTACTATATCTATTATACCTTTCAGACTTTATTCTTTCAAGTTGTTACACTCGGGAGACAATATACTATTTATACATGTGGGTATGATTTATTTCACTTATGAGTAGAGGTTCTAGTTGCATCCATTTACGTATAAAGGCCTCAAGTTTGTTTTTCTTTATAGCTGAGTAATACTCCATTATATAAAAATACCACATCTTTTTTATTCATTCCTCAGGTAATGGGCATTTGGGTTGTTTCCAAGATTTGAGTAAGACAGATTGTGTTGTTATAAACATGGGTGAGCATGTATCACTGTGGTATGATGTTTTCACTTCTTTTGGAAAAATATCCAGATGGGAATAACTGGTTTGAATGGAGCCTCCAATCGAGTGTTTTGAGGAGTCAATGCATTCTAATCTTGCAGAAAGTTTATTTCTAAGTCGATAAGCCATGAATCCAGGACAAAGCATTATTTATGATTCATGAAGACAATTGTGTTCCTGGGGCACAAATCACAGAACTATTGAAATTTCCAGGTGGACAGAACTTTGAAGATAAATCAATGAATTGATAGATGAAGTCTTACACAGCATATTGCTTGCTAATCCACTCTGCCAGTCTATTTCTTCTAATTGGTGAAATGAGTCATTCACATTGATGATTATAATTGAAATGTACTGGCTTACATTTGACATCTTATTTACCTGCTGTTGTATACCTCTTTTTTTTCTATGTTTAATTGTTTACCCTATTTAGTGGGTTCTTTCCATTCTCATTCATGGAGTTGTGGTTATTTTTGCCCCTCTCTAGAATACCTTCAGTACTCTGTATAGGGTTGGCTTTGTTGTCATGAACTTCTTTAGTTGTTCTTTGTCATGGAAGTATTTCACTTCTTCATTAAAATTGAAAGAGAGTCTGGGTTGGAATTTGCTTTCTTGCAGGACTTGTAGTACTTTGCTCCATGCTCTTCTTGACTTGATGGTTTGTGAGGAGAAATCTGCCATTATCCTAACAGGTTTTCCTTTATTTTTTTATTTTTTGATGGTGAACATTTTTTTCTTTTTTTTGTTTGTACTTTTTATTATTATTTTTAAAGAATACAAAATAGTGATAGAACAATCAGCATTGTATATGATACAACATTTCACTAAACAAAGTAATAGGAATCCAACAATGATTGCTGTATTACATGATGGTATGTACAAATTAATTTTTCAGATTACCATATATAAGCACATGAGTTTTGTTTTAAAAAACAATAATTAAGTTATAAGAAATGCATGGGAATATGATTTGTTTCTTTCCTCTAGTGGCTTTTTGTGGGGTGTTGTACATTTTGGTGAGGCTTTCTTGAATTTCTCTCTTAGAGTTCTATATGCTTTGATTATCTGAATGTCAGATTGTTTCCCCATCTTTTTTTTTTTTTTTTTTTTTTTTTTTTTTTTTTTTTTTTTTTTTTTTTTTTTTTTTTTTTTTTTTTTTTTTTTTTTTTGTGGAACTGGGGATTGAATTTAGTGCCTTGTGCTTGCCAGGCAAGCGCTTATTCCACTGAGCTATCTCCCCAGCCCCGTTTCCCCATCTTTGGGAGGTTTTCTGCTGTTACTTCTCATGAAATTCTTTTCATATCTTTTGTATTGACTCCTTTCTCACTGATGCCCATTAGTCTTATGTTGTTCATTTTTGCATCATCTTGCAGATGTTTATTTTTTCCTGTATCCTAGTTGTTTTTAAGAGATCTTTTCTTACCTTTTCAATAGCTGCAATGATGTTCTGAAAAGTCTCAAAGTCTACTTTTATTTTCATTCAAACTGTTTTGCCAGCTTGTGACTGAGGTTTTAGTTTCCTGTATATCACTCTGAATCTGCTTCACGTGTTCTATTTCTTTCCTATACTGCTCATTAAAGGCTCCATTATCTTTCTTTCTTTCTTTTTTTTTTTTTTTTTTTGTCTTTTTGAGACAGGGTCTCACTATGCAGTTCAGGCTGGCCTTAAGCTCACTTTGTAGCTCAGGCTGCTCTTGAACTCTCAACAATCCTCCTGCCTCAGCCTCCCTAGTGCTAGGATTACAGGCATGCGCCACCACGCCCAGCTTCCATTATCTTTCTATGCTGCTGTATTTTTATTAGTGTCTTCCTTAGAAGCACTGAGCAATTTTTTCATTCCAGTTGTCATTTCTTTTTTTTACTCCAGAAATTATTTCTGATCTGATTTCTTCTATTCCTTTCTGTGCTTATTTATTTACTTCAGATGTGATTATTTCAGAGATTTCAGGTGTGTGATTTCCAATTTCTTCTATGCTACTTTATCCTGCATTTGTTCTTGGTTGGCTCAAGGTCTGAGAATGCATTTTGCTGCTCCTCTTTGTTATTTTGTATAGCACTGTCGTCTGACTTTTGGTGTAGAGCTTGGATAGAGTTATTACCTTAGCACCAGGTCCAGATCTACCAAGTTCAAGGTAGATATGACTTGGGTCTGGTTGCTGTGCTCCTCCAGGTGGGTATGACTTGGGTCTGATTGCTGTGCTCCTCTTCTTCTTGCTGCAGCCCTTGGAAGTGAACCCACTGTGCCAGTCTGGCAAGATGTTCTGTTCCTGGATTAGCTTGGTGAGTCTAGCCTGTAGCCTCTCTGCAAAGAGTACTGTTGCAAGATTCCACAGCAGGCCTGTCTGAAGGAAGAAGTTTCTCTCACATGCCTCGCCTGAGTGCTGGCTGGAATGAAGATCTGGTGGGTGGGCAAGTGATCCTCCACACATGCCGGGGCTGAGCATTGGAGCAAATCAGGATTTGGTGAGCCAGTGGGCATTACCACATACATAGAGTGCCTGGGAGCTGGCTGGAATGAGATCCAGAGGGCCTTAGGCTGCTCCACTCACATGCCAGGGATGAGGATTGGCTGGAATCTCTGTTGTTAATTTAAAAAATGTATTTTGTTTATTTATTTTTTGTGGTACCTGGGGATTGAACTCAAGACCTTGTACTTGTCAGGCAAGCACTTATTTCACTGAGCTATCTCCCCAGCCCTAAAAAATGTATTTCATCCTAGTTTTTTTATTATAATATTTTTTCTAATACTATGTTATTATCAGGAACATATAACATTTTTACTATGATCTTTTATGTCAATATATCTAAATTTCTCACTTTCCTATTGTTTCATATATAGATTGCTTCCATTTTTATTATAAATACAGTTTTACTAAAGAGTTTTTTTTTTTTTTAAAGTTTTATAGTTTATTAAATCCTCTCTTGAAAAAAGTTGCAGTCATTGCAGACAGGCCCTAAAGAATCTCTACTTCTCTGGGTGTTCTCAAATCTCCATCTCACTTTTTGCTAGCACCAATGTTAGCCTTTGCGCTGTCCCTGACTTTCTACATTCTGCATTCCTTCCACTGTTTTCTTGAGGTCTTTTTCTTCTCATGCAGGCCGTGTCCTGCAAGTCTATGTTTGGGCTCAATTTTCTTTACATAATCCAGGGAATCATAAATCATGCCAAAGCCAGTCGTCTTCCGACCACTAAAATGGGTTCTGAATCCAAACACAGAAATAAGATCTGGTGGGGTGTTGTACATTTTGGTGAGGCTTTCCCGAATTTCTCTCTTAGGTATTGTTGCTTTCCCAGGCTGAAGGACATCAAGGACCATTTGTTTCCTTTGAAGAAGTCGGTTGGTCATGAACTTCCTGGTTCGGATAGTTACTGTGTCATTCATGATGGCAATGGATCCTCAGACAGCCAGGGAGGAAAAGAGAAATGTTCTGTTCCATGCAATCACATCAACGCGCATGGAAGGACCTACTGAACTGTTTTGTACATAGGCAGCTGTCCTTTTTGCCTCACGATTTTCTTAGGATAATACCTAGAAGTACAATATTCATTTTAAAGTTTCCAATTATTTAAATGGTTGAACTATTTTAAAATGTTTAGTTTGGGATATAATATATATACATACATACATACATATATATATACATATATATGTGTATATATTATAATCTATATAATATATATATAATTTTAAATTCTTAAAATAATAAATCATATTATAAGGAATAATTTGAAGGATTGTCATTTTCATCAAGGTTTTAGTTTACATACGTTTTGAAAATAACATACGTATGTTATTTTCAAAACAAGTTACACAGTGAAATATTTGTTCCCTAGCAAATATAGGTGACAACCCTGGTTGTAGGGGAAAAAAGTACATGAATAATCAGACAAAAGCCAAAGAAACAACAAGTACATAAACTATTTTTATAATTTGTAAATGAGAAATGACTCTAAAATAGGTACAGACAGAGGGCAAGTAATTTTTTTCTTTGAATGAAGGTCATCATGCGGTGGATATGTTCCTAGCTTGTAACAAAAAGTGTTTACTTGGAAAGAGACAGGTGAAAATGAAAAATGGTCATGTGATCAGGACCTGACAGGTGATAATGAGCTTGTTGGGAGTAAACAGGCTCTAGGGACATTCTGGTAATATGGGGGAAAAAAATCAAAAATTCCCTACGCAAACACCACCATCTGTTCTTTAGGACCTCAGAAAAGAACATATCAATGAATCATATTTGGGACTTGTCTTTATCAATTTGAAATAGAACTGAAAATGTATCATGAATCCTTACTGGATTTTGCACCTCCCTCATCTGTCCTCTGCTTGGACTCAGTGAAAAGTCAGGGGTAGGTCACAGCTGATGCAAGGTAAGAAGAGCTCAAATTATGGCGTTTTTACTGCTTGCCCCAAAGAATCTCTATTTCAAATAGAGATTCAAAACAAATTCAAATTTGTTTTCTGTACCTCCTCTTTCCTGTTGACTTTTGGGAAATGAGATTTTGTGTGTTTTTATTAATAGGAAAAAGGTAAATACAGAAAAAGTCTTATAAGACACACCTCTGATTGCCAATAAAGAGGAATAGGATATTATAAATGTTTGTTTTGGTTTAAACATTAGTGACATGTATTCATATTCAATGAAAATTAAATGAATAGTAGAGAAAATTAGTTGTAAGTTTCCCATTTAGGTTGATGATTTCCTCAATTTCCCTATTTCATCCAGAGGAGGGTTTTTCACAAATTTTCCCTCTTAGGGATCAGTGTTCTTTATTGGCTGGTAAAAGTCCATTGTAAATGTAGCTGTACTTTTGGGCTTCTTAGGTTTGTTTTTGTAAATATGGTGTTCACACTAATATATTTTTCACTTGATTATTTTTTTCTTGCATAGGTTTAAGAAAGCCTAAGGTGCAGCTCAAATCAATCACCATTACTTTTCTTAAGGGTTTCCAAACTCTGCCTTGACTATGCCTACTATCTTTAACTTTCCCCCAAGAAAATTCATTTTACCTTTTAAAATTAGCCCTTGTTATGTAGCCTTGGCCAAGAGAGTAATCAATTTATAGCAGAAAATGGCTCCCTAACCAGTACACTTCCGTTTTTGGTAGTTGCAATTGCCCAACTAACCTCCAGGTTACTTAAGTTTCTGTTATTAGCTCCTGTTACTTCTGATTCCCAGAAACGGCTGGTCACTATGATGTGCGTTGTAAGAACCAATCTCCAAATGATGCGCACTCTGCATTTCCATTTTGCTGCCCCATAGAACCCTCCTTCCCAATGCATTTGGGCCGAATTCTTTGGGGGACGATCCCAGTCTGTCCACGGGCATAAAGCTGATTTGTGCCTCCAAGCCTCAAGCCTTTGTGTTCTTGGTCATGGCTTTGCTGTTACACATTCTGTATTGTAATATATTTGCTTGTGTGTCTACTCAGCTGTTTCGTTATTTCAAGTTAATTTTTCAAAGATTCATTATAAGTTTTTTTTCCATTCAAAATTGAAAGTAAATATAGATGTAAGTGCTCTCTTATGAATACTAAGTGCCTTTGAAGTCAAGGACAGGAGAGTCTATAGATTCAATGATCTTGTAGGTTTTCCTTAGCAACAAGAAAAAATTTATGGATATTGTTTCTCAAATTGCATTCATTTTTCTCAGATTTTATTACTCAGGAAAAGAAAACTGGAGAAAATAACAACAGGAGACAGTACCTGTTTTGTGCTTAGACTGTAGGCAGTCAGTTGCTGTTCATAGACAATATGAGGTTAGTCTTATGCCAGAAGTGCTTTCAGATAAACACCATGTGGGGCCGAGGACGTAGTCCAGTGGCACAGCACCTGTCTGCCAGGACTGAGGTCCTCACTTCAATTCTGGTACTAAAAACCAAAAGGATCTACAGAATAATGTACAGGACTACAAGATAAACCCTGAGGGGACTTCACTGACCACATAAGAAACATAAAGTAAATGTGTTGCTATGTAAGTCTTACTCTATCTAGGTATTAACCATCCAGCAGAAAAGCATAAAAATGAAGTATATATCACGGGGCCATAATATTAAGCTGAGCTGTAAATGGCTATGGTCGACAACTTCTTTGGATAACTCACTATTGTTGTGGAATGCTGGACTGTGTTGGATTGTGTTGTCGAGTTCAAGCACCTAAGTTAGTTGAATGACAATGGAGTGACCACTTTTGACAGGTGTAGACAAAGGAAGGGGTGTAGAAAGGAAGAATCATGATGTGTGTGTATACACAGTACAGTTGGGATAGATAATGCTGTGCTTCTACATAATCCTATGAGAGGCAAAATCTGCACTAATGGTGGTTGGACAGGATATTATGTCAGCTTCTAGTACTATGGTCATCAACTAGGAAAATAATTATTGAATTTTTGATATAATTCAGGTATAAAAAATAAGATAAGTAAACAGCTACACTGTCTTAATTTACTGATAAGAGATATCTGCTATAATAATGTCTGTAAGTATAATATCATGTATGCACCTTGTACGATACCAAAACATTATGAAAACAGTTTGCAGTGTATTAAGTTATCGAATCTGTCTTGTTCAGGTGTCTTAAAACTGTCTGATTGATATTTGTACTTCAATAAAATAAAAAATAGATTAAAAAAAAAAAAAGAAAAACTATCATGTGACTTGCGATGTGTACCAGAAGGGGGCTGTAGAGATTGTTTCAGGTGTTTTTAGGTAAGTTGTTTTTTATATTTATTTATTTATTTATTTATAAGTTGTGTTTTAGAGGCTCAGCATGTGGACTTTACATTTAGGTACTGTTTATTTTTCTACAGATAGATCTATTGAAGTTTACTGAAATTATATTGACTTATACATTACTCTCCCACAAATATCAGTAGGAGTTTTGTGGGGGAATATCATCATACACTTAACTATCTGGTTGTGAATGCAGAAATATTTTTTGCCTCTTTAAATGGTATCCTTGTATTTCTATTAATAGGCCCAAACTATTCCTACTATTATGTTTCTGTTAAAGATGCAGAGGCAGTGTGTAGCCATGAGGCTGTGCAAAATCAACATTTCTATCGAAATTATTATGATTACATGAAAGGTAATTAAAAATAATCAAGGAGCAAAACAAGGTGTGATCAAAATATACAGTGTATATTCAAGTAAAATTTCATCACAGTAAGGCACGTTGAAATGAATCCCCTCAAAATATTCCTCTCATTTCAAACACATTTATCATCTTGTTCTTTTTTTTTTTTTTCTAAGTATATAGTTGTGATGCACTGAGCATATGTCATGGGCAAGTTGTACACCTATGAACCTCATCTTGATTGATTTTTACTTCCTTTCTCTCCCCTTGTTCTTACCACTATCTGAAGCTGTGTATGTTTTTATGTGAGTGTCTTTATGAAGTGTGCTCAAAAATGCAATGAATGCTGAAGCCAAGTGCCATCTCACAGAAAGGTAGGCTCATGGAGACACTGCAGTGAGTCTTCATGGACCTGATTCACCAGATCTGACACTGAGCAGTTCTAGCTCTTTCTCATAGTCAAAATGGCCTTGGAAGGTAACTATTTCTAACTGACTCTGGGCATAGAGGCAGTGGCAATGGTACAAATAATGGCACTTCTGAAGGGGGGTCATTCAGAACTGCTTCAGGATGTGGTGAGAGTAATGAGACAAGTATGTCCAAAGGGAGGGGAAATGTTTTGAAAGAGATTATGGGCAATATGTCCTTTAATCTAATACTTACAAAAATAGTTAAACAGTCACTATAGATTTTGATCAATCATATACAGTTGACTCTCATGTTGGAGAGATAAACATCTTGGACATTTAATACTATTTAATGTTTTGCCTGTGTGATGTTCCTGCAGTCTGATTAATTCAATAGCTTTTATTAAATGCTGATTATTCTTTTTTTTTTTTTTGGCAGAACTTGGGATTGAACTCAGGCCCTTGTACTTGCCAAAGAAGTGCTTATTCCACTGGGCCATCTCCCCGGCCTCTAATTATTCTTTTTATGATCCAAATACAGTGGTGGTGGTTGGGGAGATAGTTCAGCAGTCAAAGCACTTGCCTGGCAAGCGTAAGGACCTGAGTTTGATCCTCAGTACCACATACTGTGTTGGCCCTGGAACCAACCATGGCGGCACACTCCTGTAATCCCAGTGCTGGGATGGCTGAGATAGGAGAAGCACTACCAGTCAGGGCTGTATAGAGAGATTCTGTACCAAATAAAAAAAAATATAAACAAATATAGTGGTGGTGAGATTCTGTGGTTATAGATATAAAACATAAAGCCTTGTTTGTCTTAAAAATATCTAAGTTTTATAGGCAGAATAATATGTAAAGAATTCCTGTGCTAGGAATGCTGCTCCATACTACCCATCAAAATCTTATATTGTTTCAAAATCCAAATCTGTCGTAGCTCTTTGGGAAGCCTTTCCCAACCTTTCACCTGCTAGAACTAATTAAATTGTCAATTTTCTGTGTTGCCTGTGTATTTCATATGCTTTAGGTTGGGATTATTTATCCTGAATGGTCCTCTTAGTAAACTCTGAACTCCTTGAAGATACAGGTGGAATTTCCTTTGTTTTGATATCTGGAATACCTGGTATGTAGTAGACTCCCAAGCAGTATTTTCTGCATTTCCTTAACAGCAGAGTGGTCAACCCTTTACTCTGGTAAGGGGTTGTTTGCTCGCAGACAATCAATGAAGGCACAGATGAAGAGCATCCATCAGTATCTGTGGTATAGAGATACTTTCAGGAGGGAATAATATTTAAATATTTAACTTCATTTTAAAAAAATTTTTTCATTTGAGATAGGATCTTACTATGTACTTCAAGCTGGCCTTGAACTTGCGACATAGCCTCAGTTGGTCATTGGAGATGACAAGAAATCAGGCTTTTGATTCATTCAATTAGCCCAATATGACTAGGGACAGTAAGCTTGTAATGGATGACTGAAATGATACTGGGGAGTTCACCTGGTATTCTCCAGTGTTTTTGTGGTATCCTAGACTTAAGACAACAATTTTCTTCCTGAGTTACAATTTATATCTTAATAGTTTTTTTTAAGGGCCGGTGGTAGTGGTGCATGCCTATAATCCCAGCACTCAGGAGGCTGAGGCAGGAGGATTGTTGTGAATTCAAGACCAGCCTGAGCTACAAAGTGAGCTTAAGGCCAGCCTGAACTGCATAGTGAGACCCTGTCTCAAGAAGACAAAAAAGAAAAAAAGATCCCAAATAGTTTTTTTTAATAGATTCCAAAGCATATGACAAGTTTTTCTTTTTATGTACTTAGTACAGGGTCTATAAGGTCTCACTACATAGATCAAACTCCTACTGATCCTTCTGTTTTCAGCCTCCCAAGTGCTGGGATTACAGGCATGCACCACGAGGCCCAGTCTCAATCACTGTCTCAGTGTGACTCATGGGCAGGGTCAATACAGCTTCTGGTGTCAGGGATTAAACCCCCAACCACTTCACTCTGCCTAAGTAGGTGCTTTAGTCCACAGAGTTATCTGGTTGGCCCTGATATGGCAAGTTTGACAAAGACCATTTTATTCATGGTCCAAAATAAGAAGAGGGTTTTGCATAGAGTAGATGTTAAACAAATATTGATTTTTACCCTTTTGATCCAGTTCTCATGCTCTCAAAAATTATGAATATAAAAATCACTAAGGAAAATACAAAATCTTAGTAAATGATTCTGAAACAAAATTGAAGAGCAGAAGATCAACCTTTTTTCCTAGTAGTTAGCAGCATTAGGGTTTCCGAACTGTTTGATGGTAGTGCGTGAAGACTTGAATTTTGGCTTCAGTTCCTATTTTCAGTTTTGTGTCTGGCCAAGGTGAGAATCAATTTTGTATGCTGTAGAGAGCAAAAGCATCACTTATCCATCCCTAGACACTCTGAGACCTAGCTCAAATTGACTAAGTGTGTCAGTGCAGTGTTGGGGTGAGGAGAAATGCTTTTTGATCCCATCAACATTTTTTTTTCTTTCCTCTTGTATTTGTATGGGGTTTTTCTTCTTTGTATTAAGAGAAGTGCATCAGCAAATCCTTGGTTTGCAATGAGGATTCTGACTGTGAGGAAGATGGCACTGATGGGGACAGTGTGAAGATTCAGACATCAGACTTTCCTGTGACATTGATCAATCGCCTCTGTACATAGAATTTATGGCAGTGGATGGGACACTGAGTAGCTTGAGTATGTATATCCATGGATTCTAGTTTTTAATTTTGTTTTATTGCATAGTTTGGTGAGTCTAATAACAAGTCAACTAATACCCAATACTTTTTATTGGCTCAGCACTCTTTGCTAAATCCTAAACTAATTTTCAAATTCATATCTATGTACCCACAGCTACATTTAGTAAGATGTAGAATAGTTCATTGTTTTTGGATACTCTGGCTTTAGCACTGAAAGTCCTGCATTCAGAGAAACCCTTCACTTGTAGGGAAATCTGGATAGTCAGTCACATTATGGGAATGGACAGCGGGCGGCTGGTGGGAGAGAGGGAGAGACAGACAGATGAATAACTCTAATTGCTTAAGAGAATATCAACAGAGAGTGGCAAGAGAGAAACATGTTCCAACACCCAGGCTAAAGAGCCTAACTTAGTGGGCAACCTTCATTTCCAAGAAAGGTTGGGGAAAATTGTGTTTGCATTTCAGAAAAAAATTCTGAGAAATTTTCTGGGTCATTTTACCAAAATTAAGCTTTAATTTTCTTTAAATACTTTTTGCCTTTGAGATAGCGTTTCACTATAGAGTTCAGGCTGAACTTGAACTCACTTTGTAGCCCAGGTTGCCCTCAAACACAACAATCTCCTGCTTCAGCCTCCCGATTGCTGGGATTACAGGTGTGCACCACCACACCCAGGTTATAAATTAAGTTTTCAAGGATATAAAGTAATCTATTTTGGAGCAATAGATGCGATTTCATGTAATATTTTAACGTTTATTATCAGCAAAATAGAACAAAGTTATTTTAAGGAATGTGTCACTCATCATCATCAGAGACGATAAGTTAAAAATTTAGTGTAGAAAGCTTTCTCTCTTCCAGAGTAACCTTAAGCTTACTGGTTTTATCTATAGACTCAATCCAAAATCAGCTGTTGCCATAGATACAACAAGTCTGTGGGTTACAAAAATATGTTGTAGGACTGAAAGGATGTTGGATTTTCCCAGCTATTAGTGTTAGCTATTATGCCAAGCAGGCGAAGTTGGATAATATATGGTGTGCATTAGCATGCTGTTCTCTTCATTTTCACTTTCTCAAAGAAGTACTTAACTGCAAAGTATTTCAAGAATTTCCAGCATTCTCTAATGATTCTTTTCCCCAGCAAGGACTATTTCTGTTTTTTTTTTTTTTTTTTTTTTACTGATTTTTTCTTTCCCCCTGCTTCTCCTGCTCTTCTCCCCTTAATAGTTACAATGCTCTCACTGGTCAGTGTAGGAGCAGAGTCATCTATACCACAAGCTTTGGTGATCAGTGCAGAAAAGTGTTCAGTGTGGATGGAAAAGATTTCTACAGACTGAGTGGAAATAGCCTTTGTTATACATTCCAGGTTCTTAATTACATTAATTCAATGGTTTTCTATGAATCTACAATTCCATAAACTGCCAGATATTATTTATATGATTTTACATTTTCTGGTGCTTGCTGAGAATTTGCTTATCTAATTTTGTGTTCACTTTTCATCAGTGCTTTCTGTGAGCTAGTAAAGAATCATGCTTTAACTGGGGTACAGGGCAATGTACTTTTAATCTGCACAGTGTTAGGCCAACTGACTTTCTTCTCTCTTTAACTCTCCTTTGCTTTCTCCCTCTTCCCCTACCCTCCCCCTTTCCTTTTTCCTCCTCTTCTGCTTCTCAAATGTTCTTTCTGTCTGACACAACTAAATTCATCCTGTTTCTTGATATCAACACAAAATCTACTCAAACAAATAGTGACGACATTATGGATCATTTCATGATTTGGAGAAAAGGTAGAGGAAAGACTTTCTGCTTCCTGTTGCCACCCCTTTTCTTTCCCATCTCTAAACATCCTTCTAGGCTGGCATGGTGGCACACCTTGGTAAGCCCAGCACTCAGGAGGCTGAGGCAGGAGATTTATTGTGAGTTTGTGACCAGCCTGGACTACAAAGTGCGCTCAAGGCCAACTGGAACTGCATAGTGAGATCTTGTCTCAAAAAGTCAAAAAAGCTGCAAAAAAAAAAAAAAAAATTCAGAAAGCAAAACAAAACAAAAAACCCCCAAACAATAGCAACAATGAAAATAAGCATCCTTCTGTCACCTCACAAAATGAAGCATGGGGCCGCATTCTGCAGTCACATGGTCCATCACTGAGCTATACACCCTTTTCTAGCCTCATTCTGTTTGACCCTCTTTCTTGTTCTGTTCACCAGGATCCCTTCTCATTCTCTTTTCTTTCTTCATCTCAAAACTTTCAAAATTTTCAGTTTGGTTCTCCTTATGTATGACTAAATAAAACTATTGTTTAAATAAAACTACCCTTGTGACAGAAAGCTCATTTGTTTGTCCAGATTAGCCATCTCTAGAAAGAGGCTTTGAGTATAAATAGCAGACTCACCATCCTTTTGTGTAGATGTTCCTTGTTTAATGACTTACATGGTTAGTGATTATTCGAACTTTCTACCAAGGCAGCTCTCGTACTCAGGATCCACCACTCAGGTTTATGCCCCTATTCTGACTGATAGTGCAAGCACATGAGTGGTGATGTGGCCTTCTGGAGACTTTTTCTACAGTATAGAATTGTAATTTGTGCTGGTTGTACTGTACAGCACCACAGTTTTATGTTTTGTTATACAGTACTGAGTGTAAGAGTTACACAAGTAGAAGCAAAATCATCAAGTTGGTGTTTCCTTTAACCTCTTCCTTGTTCTGCATATTGTAATGCACATCTTGTATACAATTTTGCACATAGGGACCGATTCATTTGTCTACATGTTGCAGGAGTGAAACTCTCCATGTTTGTTAAACAAGGAAAGTCTGTGTAATTAGTTAGTTTCACTTAAGAGCTTTTGAAACATAAAATGAAATTAAAACTGATCTGGCAAATAATAGTAACTACAAAGTTTTGAATATCTACTGTGTATTCTGTAATCATTCTAATAGGTTTTTAAAAAATTATTTATTTATTTGTTACAGTGTCTCACTATGCAGCTCCAGCTCAGAGTGGTCCTCCTACCTCAGTCTCCACAGCACTGAGATTACAGGTGTGGGCCACCACACCCAGTTTTGGTGGCTGGCACCATGCTCCCAGGGTTCTGGGGCTGACACAGCATGAGGTACTGGGGATCTGAGTCCTTGCACTTGTCAGGCAGACACTTAGACAGCAAGCTATCTCCCTAGCTTTCTAATAGCTTTTATTTTTATTTTTAATTAAATTAATTAATTAATTAATTTTGTGTATACAAGAACTTACGTTTATTGCAAACAACAAAAAAGAGAAAGGGGAAAAAAAAGAAAATGGTCAGAAAACCACAACACGTAAGGTTAAGAATTTAAAAACGTCTTACATTCTGCCCTAATGGCAGCATAATTAATAGCAACAAATGGGCGTCTTGCTGCCTGCCGCAATCGCAGAGTGTTTTGCAAACCTGATGAGCAAATTTTGTGAAATATATTGTGTGGAGGAAGAAAGCTTGGCGGGTCTTCACTGCAGACTTCGGGCTCTCTGTGTTTTGGACTGGCATTCCCTGCATGGCCTGCCGGGACAGGTGACTGACTCCGCACTCGGGCATCTGCTGCAGATGGGCTGGGGGTAACTTCTCGTCTTCTGAGAGGGTGGGCATTTTTAGGCCTCTGTGTTTTTTCCAATACAGCAACAAGTTGCACACAAGCTACACTGCATGTTAGGAGGGCCCTAAGAATACCACTGGTGAGACTGCGTTGCCTAGCAGCTCTCGCAGGCGCCACCTAAGAGGGGGTTCTGGGGCAGGAACGTGCTTCCAACAGCTCCATTCACAGTGCCCGGCTTGCCGGTGCTGGTGGATATTTGGTTGGGATTTGTTTTGTAAATTGGGATATATACTTATTTCAGTTTGCTCTCAGCTTCTGCAGCTTTTAGACGTTTCTGCTGCACGCATCTGTCGGTAGTTTCCCACATGTAATAATATTCAACGATGCTAGTCAATGATTTCCAAGGGAGAAAAGTCTTGACGTATATCATCGAAGTCATTGTCGTATTTTTCCAATGCTTCTTCAAATAAGCTAGCTTCAGAGGCGGACCACTCCTCCATTTCATCTCTGCACGAAACAGGCCCTCCAAGTGGTAGTAGGAAGCTAACTGCTCTGCTCAAGTCTTAGCCATGTCTGTGCAATGTACCCACAGCATGAAACAAGGGGATGTCTCGGGAAGCAGTGGCGGCGCTCGTGTGCAGGCTCAGTGCCTCACGGAGCTGCTGCAGTCCAGGGCTCGCGCAAAGGTCCCCACGGCTCGTGCTACAACTAAAAACTGGTCAAGCTGTCGATCCGGAAGAGGGCTATTTGGATCCCAAACCTTAACCTCCAGGTTCCACCTGAGGGTTAAGAATCAGGTGTTCCCTCTCACCTGATTCTCCTTCTAGGAGCATGTCCGGAATGTCTGCTTGGTACCGAAGGCCCACTCTGATTTCACCTTTGCTGATGTTTTCCCTGAGGGGTCATAGACCAAGGAGTAGAGAAAAGCGTCCTCATTGTCAAGATAAGACAGCACCGACTCTGTCTCATTCAAAAGGGCCGCGCTGCGTTTTCCCCTGATAGGTGCTGCAGGTAGAGATTCATACTGCTGTGACAAAAAGAGCTCCCGATGTCTCAGCTGATGTTTCTGTTTATCAGTCAAGTCGGTCTCAACTGCTGTTTCAGATTCTTCCTCAACTTCCTTAGCATGCTTGTCCGCAAGCATTATAATCGTGTTGGAAATATCTCGTCGTCTACAAAAACACCCTACTTTCGCTTCCACGTTGCCACTTGCAGCCTTGTTGAGTTCTTCTGTTCTTCTAATTAGGTAAGGGTTGCTAGAGGAATTCTCAAAATAGACATAATCTCTGACCCGGTACACGTTGGCTGCCACGTGGGCGCCCGCCCGCCCGCTGAGCAGAGCTGGGCCCGGCCCCCACTCCGACCCCTCAGCCTCTGCCTTCTCCTCCCCGAGCCCGGCCAAAGGGTGGGGGAGGGCTTATTTTTGTATTTTAGGGAAGGATCTGCAGGATGCTCAGGTGTTGCTACTAGATTGGACTCATATTGATTCTCCTGTTTACAGCCTCCCAAGTGCTGGGCTTACAGATGCGCACCACCAAGCCCAGTCTCAATTGTGGTCTCAGTGCACCCCAGGGGGAGGGACCAGCATGGCAGCCCGGGCATTGAATCCCTGGCCCTTGTACCTGCTTGCAGTCACTTTAATCGGCTGAGCTATTTGACCAACCTGGTTACTAGCTTTTAAAGTAAGTAATATTTTCCTCTTTTGTGCGTATGAAATTAGGACTCAGAGCGCTTCACTAACTTACACCAGTGATCCCATCAGTAAAGCAGAACAGGGGACCAGGAGATAGCTCAGTGGTGTAAGTACTTGTCTTGTAAACCCAGGGTCCTGAGTTTGATCCCTGGTATAAAAAACAAACAAATAATCATATGTACATGAATCTAACTTGTCAGATTTTATACTACTTCATTTTTTGATTACATCTTACTCTCTCCTTAAATTACATTGAATTTTTTTAAACTCTAAATTCTACATTTAAATTAGATGTATTGTAATTTAACCAGAAAAACCAGAAGGAAAAATATGAGATACATTTATGTATTTAGTTTTTTTTTTTTCTTTTTTCATTCCTAGGACGATATGTTGCTAAATCTTTCATAATAATAGTTGGAAGAGTGTCATGTGAATTTTCTGAAGGATCAAATCTGGGAAGTTGCAGAGGAGGGGACATACAAAGGAAGAACATTTTTGACTTAGTTGGAAAGCAGAAATACTAAAATTTTTCAGTTTCTGAAGAAGAAGGATAATTTAATAACAGCATGATTCAGACATTCATTTTCCTCAGCAGGATTTGGTTTTGGATTGACATCTGAAATGCCTTTCCAGTCACCAAGTGTGAAGGTGTTTGTCAGAGCAGTGGGAAATTATAGCCTGTTACTGAGGGAGCAATTGTCATGTTTTGAGGCTGCAGCCTGAGGGAAGAGAGCTGGTGGCAGCAGCAGTGAGTCAGTCATTCAGGAGTAGAGCCCAGATGTGACTACTGAGGCGGGCAGTGTCTTCTGCAGTTCAAACAGATCAACCCAGGGCCCATCATGGGTCCTCCTCTCTACAACAGGGAAGGTGATTTACACATTATCAGAACATAAATATTAGTAAATGAGCTAAAGTGAACGCGTCACTTACCCTGTTTTCATGATCAGCATTGTGGGTTTTGTGTTCCTTTTTTTGTTTTTAGGGTAAGCCTGGCTTCTTTTGGGTGAAGGATCCACTTCCTTGGATGTCATGCGTATTTCATGCTGCATGCATATTTTTCAGATAACAAGGATGGTCTTTGAAACCTAGGCACATTCCTAGCCCATGTTGGAGTGAGAAGATGCCATTCTGCTTTGTTCAGCCTGAGACATACCTGGAGGGCGTTTGTGCTCCTTGTCAGCATGTGAGGAACTGCAGATGTGAGCTACAGAGTAAGGAGGAGAAACTTCTTGGATTTTTTTCTATAGTTAGTCACAAATGTACTTCATGATATCTATACATTATCTATCTATCTATCTATCTGTCTGTCTATCTATCTATCTATCTATCTATCTATCTATCTATCTCTATCTATCTGTCATCTATCTATATCATTTATATTCATATAAAGAGAGAACCCAGACAATATGCCAAGTGATGGGAAGACCTTATTATAAAAGCAATTTTAACTAAGGCTAAATTACCTTAGCTTTTGCTTTCTTTCTTGGAATGAGGACAAGACACTAGATTTCTAAATTTACCTTTCAACCAGGAATAATTTTGGTCCTGATAGAGTTTACAAAATAGTATTTGTGTACTAAATCCTGTGCAAAAGCTTCATATGGAATTTTTTTTCTTATACATGTCCATAATCTGAAAATCCTACACTGGAAATGTTCCAAAATGTAAAATTATTTCAGCACTGATGTAAAAAAGTCCATACCATGGAACTTATTTTTAATGCAAAAAATGACTAAGAAAACACATAAAATTGCCTTGAGGCTGTGTGTCAAAGGTGCATGTGAAACATAAATGAATTTTGTACTCAGATTTGTCCTACCTGCAAGCTATCTTACGCACATGCAAATAGTTCAGAATCCAAGAAAACTTGAAGTCCCAAATACTTCCAGCCTCAAAGGATGCAGCAGCCAAAGGATAACTCAACCTGTAGTAACCCAAGGACATGGGGACTGCTGTCTAGCTCTCAATTCGCAGATGAAGAAACTGAGGGAAAAAAACAGCAAAATCTGCCTACCGCTTGTAATCTGAGCTACTACTTTGAAGATAACAATATGCCATATCATAACCACTGTTAATTTTCTATCATCTTGTTTTAAAATTCTGTATAATTGTTATTTTCTTTTTAAAATTATAAAAAGGGAGACTCCTACAAAATAGCTTATTCATAATCTGAGAAGCAATAGATGACAAACATGGGATTTAAACAATGGAAGCCCAGCTCCAATATTATTCATCTACTTTTAAACAAACCAGTTTTATTGTATTCTAGTGATGGCTGTGATTAAATCAATTTTTTTCTTATTTTCTGGCATCTCTTATATGCATATATAATTTTCAACATGGGGTAAAGTCATATAATAATATTTTTTGGCACTTTGACCTATATTTTTCTAGTCTTTTGAGTGGTTACATACTGTTAACACAATTATAATTGGCAATATTTTTACAATTTTATTTTCACTCTCACACAATCCAACAAGATGTGTGTTTTGTGTTCAAAAGTGTAATTTAGGATGATTGCATAATATCCCATAATTTTCTTGTTTTAAAATCTTTTATTTTATTATTTCTTTCCTTTAAAAGTACATAATTTTCTTACATTGAACAAGACATATAACTCCTTTGACCTTTTATTGGCATAGCATCCCTTCTTCTTATCTCCAACGATCCTAGAAGTCCCTTAATAGACTTTCTTTCATGCTCATTGGTATTCCTTCCATGTTCTTTCATTGCCAAATCTTTAATTTTAATATAATCACAATAGTGTCCTGGAATTATTATGCTTTTAAAGTTCACTATTGGGACCAAGGAGATAGCTCAGTAGACTAAGTGCTTGCCTGGCAAGCACAGGGTCCCACAAAATAAATAAATAAATAAATAAATAAATAAATAAATAAATAAATTTCATTGAAAAAAAGCATATCATTTTCATCTTTTCTGTTTTTTTCTATGCTTACTTATACTTCGATCTCAAACATAGATATGCATTATTATATAATAAAAACATAGGAGCTGTTACAAATTTGAATATTTACATAAAATAGACACTATAAAAGAGAGATTTTTGTGCATGTTTTCTTTTTGTGCCATGGAAATTGATTTTTTAAAAAAATTGTTACCTGTTATTTCAAAATGTAAAAGTCATTATACAAGAATTCTTCTGGGGGCCAGGTATATAGCTCAGCAGCACAGCACTTGCCTGGTATCACAAAGTTCTAAGTTCATTTTCCTTTTATGTTTTTACATTTTTGAGGAAGGGTCTACAGAGTGTTCACAGTCTCACTACTAGATCGCACTCAGTGATTCGTCTGTTTGCAGTTTCCCAAGAGCTGGAATTACAGGCACACGCCACCACGTCCAGTCTCAATTGCCATTTTAGAGTGCCTCAGCGGGCTGGTCCTGCATGACAGACCAAGGGATCAAACTTCCAGCCCCTACGCCTGCTTGCAGGCACTTTAATTCACTGAGCTATTTGGCCAGCCTTTCTGAGTTTAATTTCTGATACAAAAAACTTTTTTTTGGAAAAATGCCAGCTATTCTGACCATCCTAGAGTTCATAATTGCATAGTGTGATTGCCTGATGGATTCACTGTTGAGTGTCCCTTTTAGACAGATCATGTACTCATTTTTTATCACTATGACTTTCAGTAGATGCTTCTAGTACTTATGTTACCACCCTTTTGTGTGCATTTTCATACCTGATGTAATGCAAAATAAAGGATAAGTAAATGTTTGTCTCTATGAAAGCTGGCTGTTCTGGATGGGTTGGAGGGCTGAGATTGCCTTTTGCTACTTTGTTTTGGCATTTTTGAAACCTCCAATGATTATCAGGACTGAGCAGTTGGGGGAGAGCTATGGGACATGGGCCAGTGAGGTTTCTACTACAATGGGTGGGGGTCAGGGTAGGACTCACCAAAGCTCTCGCTACTGGTGGAGATCAGCCGATGCTCAGCAAAGCTTCTGCACAGATGGTGGGTGTGGGCCGGACTCACCAGGACTCCAAAGCTGCCCAGCGCCTGCCTAAGATGATGGGACTGGGCGGCAGCACAACTGCTGCACCTCTGTGCTGGTGGCCCCCAAATCTGTTTTAAACTATAATTCTCATTCATGGATACAGATGCCATTATTTTAAGTGTTACAGTCATATTAGAAAATACGGTAGATGTTTAAAATGTGCTTCCTAAAAGTTAATGCCGGTTTTCTGAAGATACATGAAGCTAAAAGATTTTAAACATATTTTATCTTTTTTGAGGTACGAAAAATTTCATCCGAAAATTTCAAAGACTCATTTTAAAGTACTTTGTTATTTTGAAATACCAAAACTTTCATATTGGGCCACCTGAACACTCAAGATGGACAGTGATAATGAGCATATGTTTACCATAAAAAATTACCTTGTTGATCATCTCACAATCTGCATATTTTATCTCAGTAGTTCAGTTAATATGTCATGCAAAAGAGGTATAAAGAATATTAATTTTGTTTGTCTTATGTCTAAGACAGTTGTACAAATATGAGCTATTAAAAATACTTAACATCTTCATATTATGTTGTCCACACAGTAGAGATTTGATGTAAGGTAGATCTGTCCTCAATATCATTAAAAGCTCGGTAGAAGTATTTAAAATAGCTCATTGTAAAGTAGCTTAATGTTTAACTAAACTAGTGTGCAGATAAGTTGATTATAAAGTCATTTTTCCTGTAAGTCATGGTCAAGAAACAGACCTTCAGGGCATGCTATGTGCATCCTTATTTGTGAGGTTCACTAACAGCAGATGAAGTTGTTTCGCTTTCCCAGTTGAAGAGATAATGAGTTTGTTTTGGAGTTGTAGTGGTCATGTGTAAGAGAAATTACCAGGGGGTTGTTCAGATTTTATTCCTATTTCGGACTCTAAAAATTCCTTAAATTGCTTCATCAGTTTGGGCCCCAAAGAGACCTCATCATATATTAAAAATAAAAATTTATATAGCCTGGGTTGATTGGCAGTAGCACCTGATGGGGGTGTTGGATTGGGAACAACTTCCATTACAGTTTTTGTCTACTTTATTGACTTTATTTTTCCTCTGCCCAGAGAATTATCATTTGTTGGCTATTCAGAACACTGTTGAAGTGGTTCAGTTCACTAATAACAACCTGGAAGTTTTACAACTGTCTGAGCCATTTTGGAAGGAACTGTCCCAGTTTTCTTCCTTGTATGACTAGAATGCCCACATAAGATCAATTAACTAGCATGGGATGCATTATCTGCAGTCTGTGTCCTTGGGAGGAGAACACAAGTTTTTTTTTTTTTTTTTTTTTTTTATTTTAGGGAAGGGTCTCTACGGGGTGTTCAGGGTCTCACTGTTAGATTGGCCTCATAGTGATCTGCCGGTTTACAGCCTCCCAAGAGCTGGGATTACACGCAGGTGCCACCACACTAGTCTCAATTGCCATCTCAGCCTGCCCTGGTGGGGGGGGGGGTGGCATGGTAGGCCTGGGGATCAAACCCCTGGCCCCTGTGCCTGCTTACAGGTACTTTAATGTGCTGAGCTATTTGGCTGGCCCCTAATACAATATCATATACTATGTGGACTCAGAAAAAAATCAAAGTGGCACAGCATTAAAAAATTATTATCAAAAGAAATTTCAGAGATTTTAATAGACAATAACATGTAGTTAACTTAAACTTCTGTGCTTTAAAACTTGATAGATATTTCAATTGCAAAAGAGTCCAAAATTGCAAAAGTTCATTATATTCCATTAAAATATCACACACAACTTAAGAAATGGCTGCCTACTCTTTTGAATAATAACCCCAGTTGAGGCATTATCATTATTGGCTGTCTCCTGAGGGTTTTGGATTTTTAGAATACATTATAACATTTCCCATATGAAACAATCTCTTTTGAAGACAGCTAAATGAAAATTTTTTGATATTCTAGGAATGAAAATGTTCTATCATTCTTTTTTAAAAAATACGCATTTGGTATAGGGCCTCATTGCACAGCTTGGAGTTGTGGTGATTGTCCTGTCTCAGCCTCCCAGTGCTGGGATTACAGGCCTGCACCACTATGCCCGGCCTCAGTGGCTGGCTCAGCATGCCCACAGGGCAGGGCCTGCATGGCATGTGGTGCTGGGGATCCAACAAGTCCCTGCTCTTGCCTAAAAAGGTGCTTAGTCTACTGAGGTACTATATCAAAATGTTTTAAAGAAATGTTTTACTTAATTGTATTCTCTGTCATTTAAAGAAATCTGCTCTGAACACCACATGTTAGTGCCAAAAACCTGCCAGGATAGCTTAAATTTGTTGGTCTTCCTCAAAACAGGTGAGCGGCATTGTTGCCAGTAGTTCTCACCAGCACGTGAGGCGGGCTTTAGCATCCCTGTTCCAAAGGTGGAGAAATAAGACTCAGTACTTCAATGAGAAGTCATCCAAAGCCACATATATGATAAGAGTTTAAATCTGGGACTAACCGGCTTCCTTGCCAGCTTATCTTGTTCCTTACACTATTTTGCTGCCACAATTGCCTTTTGTTAGAGTTAGAATATATCACTGAATTCATGTGTTATCTCCTTCATATCAAAAAGAGCACCCTTTTCATCTGCCAGAATATGGGATCCATATTTTAATATCTTCCCATCCTTTCCTGAGAAGTTTGGCTTACTAATGTTTCAAGTCAAATCTCCTTCCTGACTTTGTCCTGTAGCTGATGTCCACTCTTCCTTCTCAATTCCAAACGGTATAGGGGATTGAAAGCAGGGTATTGTGCTTGACATAGGCTTTATCACTGAGGTATACCTCCAATCCATACTTTATTGATTTCCAGTGTGATTTAAAAAATGAATTGGTGAAATTCTTGCTCATAGGTGGAAATGTCATGTTCTAAAGTTACACATTTTAGGATGAATTTAGCAACCACAGATGTTAATGATGGAGACAGAGGAAGATGCAGTCAGAACTATAATCCAGCTTGTGGAATCTCCCAGAGAGGGGTGGGAAGCCCCCATGCTCCTATGTTTATCTATTTGCTTTATGTTCACTGTGAATGAGTAAAAGATCATTCTCTGGGGTATTCAGTTTCTGCTCAAAATCAGCATCAGGTAACTAAAGTGTTCTCTCTTTCTCTTTCTCTGTCTCTCAGTGTGTGTGTGTGTCTCTTTTTCTCTATCTTGCTCTCTCTCTCTCTCTCTCTCTCTCTTGCTCCTCTCCTTCCTTTTCCCCCTCCTTCCATCTCCCTCTTCCTTTTTGCCTCTATTTTCCCTTTTTCTTTCTCTATCTCTCTTCAAAGGCTTTTAAAGTGTTGGAAAGTCTTCTATGTTGTATTTTACATGTATTTATTTTTGCTTCTGTTCTCTTTTACATATGTCATGATGGTGAGAAATTATGCAGGGTGTGTACCTCCTTTGTATTATAAATATACTCTCAATGTGAACTACTTTCCTTTATGAGTGCTGGAAGCAAGCCTATAAAAGTGACAGCATTGGGGGAACATTCAGTTCTGTGACAAGGTGCAATTAAGTTTTGTGGTCCATGCTGCTGGATGTGAAAAGGGATGAAAAGGTGGTGTACTAGTCTCTGAGTAATTAAAGAGAAAACTTCAAAGGTACACTGATCTAGACTTAGGTAGCATGCTAAAGAGTTTGGATTTCATCTTGATCAATGCCATTAAAAGGCTTAATATAGGGATTAAATTAAATGGAGAGGAAGACTGGGGTTGGAGAAGGAATGTGGGAGAGATGGAGAGTAGAGGAGACAGGTCAACAGAATGAAGTGCTAAAGAGAAGTCAAATAAGATAAAGAATGAAAAATATCCTTTGGTTTGGAGATCGTCATTTACTTTCCAGAACTAGTAGAAATTCTGTAGTGTCATAGGGATAGAAATAAGACATTTTTGCATTGTGTAAGGCCTGGGCTGAGCAGTATTAGAGCTTCTATTTTTCTGGGTGATGACAGAAATTGGGGGTAAAGTGGAAGACTGACATAGGTGCACTGATTGTCAACAGGGAAGGAGAGCTTCTTCGGGTATTAATGAAGGACCGTAAGAAGAACTGTTAGTGAAGCCAGGCTTATGTGCTCATTCACTTATTTCATTCATCAACTATTGAGTCTGTGGTATGGGCCTGGGCTTGTTTGAGGCAGCAGAGATAGGACAGCGAATAGGCCACAGTGCTCCTCTTCAGGAGTGTTGATACAGCAAAGGAGGAGAAGCTTTGGAATGAGCTGGAAAGGAATGTGCTGGAAACAGAGATGGAAATGAGTCCTTTGGGAAAGACGTTGACATTTTTAGCTGGGCTGGTAATAGGAAGCCGCTCCTTGATTCTATTTTGTCTTTTTTTTTTTTTTGAGATTGTCTCACCATGTAGTTCAGCTTGGCCTTGAGCTCACCTTGTAGCCTAGGCTGGTCTCAAATTTGCAACAATCTTCCTGCCTCAGTCTCTTGGGTGCTGGGATTATAGACATGCACCACCATATCTGGCTTCTATTTTGTATATAACAAATGCAGAGTATTTATTATGTCTCCAGCACAATTTTAAGTAACTTCTAAAAAATTAACCTAGATATTTATCCCACTTAAGGGATAGATTTTAATTACTCTTCCATCTTATAGTCAGGGCCACCGAGCCACAGAAAGGTTGCTGAAGAACACTGTTAGAAAGAATCAGATATGTGATGCAAACACACTGAAATCTGGTCTTACAACGTGAGCTTTTCTCTGGTGTGTTGTGCGTTTAGGAAGAAGAGAATAGAATGCTTGCTGGCACAAGACAGAGGCTAAAAGCATAAACACACATAACAACCAATTTCTCAAAATCTGTAGTCCTTAAACATGTGTTTGGATTAAGGCAATGACTGCAAACTTTAGTGTGTAGGAGGAACACTGGAATACCTATAAAGAAGCTGATTGTAAGGCTTCTCTAGTTGATTCCCTCATAGTCCTTCTTCCTAGCAGAAATCTCCAAGCTTGGTCTTTACCTGTTTTCTGGTCTTCTGAGCTCTGCTAAGAATCTTTCATACTGAATAGCCTAAAGTGTTCCAGGTCTACTTTCTCAGGCAACATCTCTTAACCTTTCCAAACTCTTTCCACAAACCATAGTCAGGGACAGTCATTGCATTGACCCTACTCCTGGTACCAAACTTGGTGTTAGTTACTTTTCTCTCATTTCTGGGACAAAACTGTCAATACTCAAAATTAAGGAAGGAAATGTTTATTTGGTGTACTATTTGTAGATATTTCAGTTTGTAATCAGCTGACTCCAAGATGGGGTGACATGGCACAGGGGCAATCAGTCCAAGATGACAGAAGACTGCAAAAGTAGCAAGAGAAAAAGGCAGGTGAGAGGAGCAAGCCTCTTCCTCCCTTATGTTATAAATAGCCTACCACTCCTTAAGGCAGGTTTAGCACTCACACCATCTCTATGACTTCTTTTTGCACAGAATGAGAGTGTTTACAAAATATGGACCTTGGCTCCCTGCTGAGTCACTCACTTAAATTTCTAAACTTCTCAAGTTAACGCAGTGTGTTATCCATTACACTCTACTGTTATGATTTTGTAGTTCAGGGCCCAGACTTTGTAATACACTACATTAAAAATGTTGAGCATTAAAAACACAATTACCAGTGGAGATGAGGAAACACTCAGGTAATTATTTAAAATATCAGGCTTTAATAATTTATCATTATGAATGTACAATATGCTTGATTTATGAAATTGCAAATTTTATAGTTTTAAGGAGGGAAATGTAAACCACTCAGAATGGGATCTGTAGGATTAAAAATTTCTAGTCATGACCGCTATAAAAATCAATTACAAGTGGACATAAAATATTTATAATTTTATGAGCCACAGAAATGAAAAAAAGATTCAATTGGAATTCAGACTTTTCAGAAGTTTTCGTGTATTAGGTAATGTATGTCTATTAATTAACAGTTTTTTAAATTGTTAACAGACATGTTACAAGAATTGTTTTCCCTCTAACATTTTATTACAAGAATTTTTATACATACAAAAAATTGGAAGATGCTAAGTGTCAAACACAGGACCTTGCACTTGCCAGACAGGCACTTATGTCACTGGGCTATCCCAAGGATTTTTTTTTTTTTGAGACAGGGTCTCACTATGTATTTCAACATGGCCTTGAACTTGCACTGATTCTCCTGCCTCAAACTCTGTAGTGCTTCAAGTCATGCATTACCTACCTTGGCTTAAGATTTCCTATTTATTTACATCCTTGTCAAACTTGGTCGAGCTTATCATACTGTTTTAGCCTTAGTGTGACATACCCATTGTATTAAGTTGCACTTACAAAATATCTACTGAACTTGAGAAAAAATAATTTCCCCATGATTTCAGAGATTGAATCCAGGGCTTTGCACATGCTAGACAACTGATCTGTCAATGAATACATCCTCAAACTTTGTACTGTTTTGAGACAAGGTCTTGCTAAATTGCCCTGGCTAGCCTGGAATTTGTAGGCTTTCTGCTCAGCCTCCTGGAGCATAGTACGGTATTTCATCTAGTTTAGCACATTTTCTTCCTTTCTCTTAATTTTTTATTTTTTTATTTTTAAAACCCAGTGTAGTGGTGCATGCCTGTAATCCCTCAGGAGGCAGAGGCAGGAGGACTATTGCCAGTTTGAGACCAGCCTGGGTTGCAAAGTGAGCTTAAGGGCACCCTGAACTGCATAATGAGACCCTGTCTCAAAAAGACTAAACAAAAGAAATGACACAAAACAAACAAAGAAAATAAAGGTCTCGCTGTATAACCTAGGCTGAATTCTGAACTTGAACTCAATCCTCCTTTGTCTCCCTGAAGGCAGGTACCACCACACCCACATGCATTACTACATCTTTTTTTTTTTAAATAATAAATCTTTTTTTGGTAATAAGAGTATGAAATAAAACTTTAGTACTTTAATTTTTTGTATATCGATCAGGTGTTATATTTAAAATAAAATGTATTCTTATATACTTGGTGGGAAATAAGGTGGTATGCTGTTGGCTGAATATTGATCTGATGGCTGTACCCTCTTAATAAAGAAACAAAGTTAAAAGAAAATTGGAAAAATGTAGTATGTGATACCCTTAAACCCATTTCTTATATACAATTATCATTTTGACATTTTGCTATATTTATATTATATAGTTATTCATCAGTATATAAATAACATATATAAAATATTTATCTCTTGTCTAAGGGCTCTAGTTCGTGATTCCAGAACTATATATATGTGCACCAATGTTTGTAGCAGCACACTTTGTTATAGCCAAATCTTGGAAACAACAAAAATGCCCACCACTTGAGGAATGGATGCAAAAGATGTATGTTTATACAATGGAGTACTGCTCAGTTTTAAAGAAAGATAAACTTGAATCCTTTATAGGTAAATGGATGCAACTACAGGCTGTCTTCATAAGATAAATAAATCAGACCCACACATGTAAATATTGTATTGTCTCCATATTCTTTCAGGTAAGAACCTGACAGAATAAATAAAACCTGAAAAGTAAAATAGATATAGAAAAACAGAAAGAAAATGAATTTAAGGATTAAACAACAAAGATGAGAGAAATGAGAAAAGATAGGAAAAAAGGAAGGAGGGAAAAACATGCAAGTATACATACAGGATGGTTGAGACGACTGTACTCATAATTTCCATCAGTTGTCTTGAAAATGGCAGTTAATGTTTAGAATTTTCACCTTGACTAACTGTGTATTCTGATATCTGTGATCTGAGTACACTGAAGACAGCAATGTGCATTATAAAACTCATGGTTGAATATCTCTCATCTTGGTCTTCTAACTGTGTACCGTTTCTAATGTTCTATCAATTATACTCTCTTTAAAATAAATTAAAATAAAAAATGACAAGGAAAATAATTAAGACTCTTAAAAGCATCAATATTCAGTCATTTCCCCAATCTTTCACAACTATATCTGTTAATCTGAGCAACAGATTTGATGACAAAAATAGATTATATAATTACCATTGTTAATTAGCTATTCCTGTTTTGAAAAGCTGTACCATATGTATTGTTGCATGTTACCTTATTTCTGCCTTTTTTCTATTTGTTTTTGCTTCTGTTTTTACTCTTCAAAATAAAATATGTGAAATTAAAATAAGTTTATAATCTGTGTTCTCTGACTTACTACCGTGGATTTCTCTTATGCAGGAACTGAGGTGCTATGTTGGAAGGATAACCGTTTGTTAGAGAATGAAATGCAGGTTTGGCCTTAGTCTCCTGACTGAATAATCCTGTTGAGAACAAAAGGAGATATCCTGCCTGGGTAGATGCCATACATAATCTTTCCCAAGCCATAAAACAAAAGGTGTGTGTTGCTCTGTTTAAAGCAGTAGGTTTATTTGCATTGGGAAACAGTAATGTTTATTTGCATTGGGAAAATGAGATTAAATCAACATGACTAAACATAGTCTGCTGTAATTAGCATTTTTGTGTCCCAATTATGTTTTATATACTAAAATGAATGCATACATAATAATAAGAGACAGAAGGTGTGGTATCTGGAATTTTTATATCTCTGTTGTAAAGGTTAAATGTCTTGTAAATCTCAAAGGTAATTAAAGGTGAAATTTATATTTTTAACTTTTGGCCTAAATTTGATTATATTTTCCTCAGTTCCTAATTCAGAGGAGTTATGGATTCTTTCAAGAAGGCATTTAGACTTGCCTGATATTGTATATGTCAGATCAAATCACCTTCCTTCCTGTGGCCAAGGCTTATGCATTGCTGAAGATAGCATTAGATTCCCTGGCAGAATTAAGGATGTTTTATTGATACAGTGAGTTTTTTTCTAACACAACACATGTGTTTCCCCAAGTCGCTGAGCTATGAAAAACTGAAAAATGCAGACCACAAGGCTTGTAAGGAAAAATCATGTTTTGGAAATAACAGTAAAGAAATCATCTGTGACGCTCATAAACAAGAAAATAAGAAATAAACTGTGACGCTATCAATAAAACACACACACACACACACACACACACACACACACACACACACACACACACACACATGACATATTACCTAAAAGAATGTCTGAAGTTTACTGGGTGGTGCAGCTTTGTGAGTTATCTTGGAATGATAACAAAACAATCTGAAAGTAACACCAGATGATGAATGGGTATAGTTTCTAGTACAGGCAGTGAACTGATGGAGGTGTCTGCAGTGTGTACACACAGGTCTGTTTCATGCATTCCTATGGTGACTGCTTGGCCTGCATGCAGTTTTCCTTGTTCTCTGGTGCTTTTGCAGATAAAATTGAATATAGGAAAATACAAGATTTGTGTGATGCTCACATTGTTCCCTAGTACAGGAATCTCAGTGGAATGAATCCAAATTTTCGGAACAAAGACTACAGCAGAGTGGATTTTATGATCTATTCATTGGCTTGGGAGTCTCAAGCAAAGCCAGATTTTCAGAGTTTAAGGCACTTGGACACGCTCCATATACTTAGAAAATTGACAATGGCTCCTCAAGTACTCTCCTAGCACTATTCTGCCCCCACTTTCTCTGAATAAAGCCAAGAGTGGGAGGAAAAGCTTTTTTCTTCCTAGAACCTCTGAAAGTTCCATGTGTAAACATATAAAATGGCTTGGAATTATTATCAGTGTTTCATACAACCTTTAAAAATCTCAGGTAAAAATGAAAAGTCTTTCCAGACTCAACTATGTACTCTTTCCTAAGGACTGTAAGTACCATTGTTGTGCTGGCTTCCTGGCCAGGTGGAAAATGTCCTGTAGATCTATGATCATGCAAGGAAAACTGCTCCGAAAAGCCGGGCTCTCAAGAGCCCATGGTGCGTACCTCTTCTGAGTTGTGTGCTTAGTAACATTCCGGTTGTAGCCCCCAAATTGGTCATGGTAAAAGGAAATTAGTAAGTCCTATAAATCAGAGCCCTCTTCTCTTGGGAGAGCTGACTGTTCAAATTTTTTCAAGACATCTGTGATTTATAAGTTGCTTTTCTATTGAAATACCCAAAATAAAGAAATAACATCTATCTTCTTTAGGTAAATGTCCACAATTTCCACTAAAACATATGAAATATCTCACAGTCAGTACACTTAATTTCAAATTTAATAGCATTTATATCTTTGCTGTAATTTAAATGCATTTTTTTCCTATTTTCTATGATGTGGCACTAAATTGTCTTCAAAATAATCATCCATTAGGTAGAAAATGAGTGTTCTGTTTTGTAAAATTTTGTACATGCATACAGAATCTAAAAAAAAGTATTCCTTTGCTAGCTAATTCAGATTTATCTTGAATTTTTAGCAAGAGAGTGCATTTCTTTCATTTTTCATTTGAGCAAACAGTACTTGTACCAGAGTTTCCCCTTATCTGTAATTGCACTTTTCTTGGTTTCATTTTCAGGTTAATCAATTGTGGCATGAAAATGTTAAATGGAAACTCAAAAATAAATAATTCATAGATTCTGTTTTTGTAGTACTGGACAATGAGCTCAGGACTTTTGCACTGAACTACACCCTTGATCCTTTAAAATTTATTTTTAATTTTTATTTTGATACAAGTAAGATGCCTCAGGCTAGATTTGAGTTTGCAGTCTTTCTTCCTCAACCTTCCAGAATGCTGGGATTACAAAGTATGTCACCACATCCAGCTCAATTTATATATTTTAAATAATATTCCAGTATAACTGCTTTATTTTATTATTATTGTTGTTAATATCTTGTATATTTAATTTATAAATTAACCTTTATCATAGCCATACATGTACAGAAAAATTATACTATACATAGAGTTCGGTATTACCCATGGTTCTTAGCATTTATTAAGGTCTTGAGACAAATTCCTGATGGGTAAGGAGGGACTACTACCATGAGCATATGAGTGGATTTTGCCTTTTTCCTGTAGGGACTGTGGCAAATGTGAAGAGAGCAACATGTTTATATAAAGCTCTAACTAGTGACTTTGATTTCTTTATGTGTATAGATAGCACCCCTACAGGAGTTGGTAAAGGAAGTACCTTGTGCTTCTGTGAAAACACTATACCTGAAATGGGCTCTTGAGGAGTACCTGATGACTTTGATCCCTGCCACTGCCAGCCTTGCCCAAATGATGGCATGGCCATTGTTTGGGGGGGACCCGGTGGGAGTGTCACAGTACACAGTACACCAAAGCAAAGGTGTGGCATGTGAACAGGGAGTCCTCATGGGGGATCAAGCAGGTGACATGCTCAATTTCCTTTGATCATGAAGAACACATTGGAAATGGAATCGACCCTTCTTTCTGGCCTTGAGATGTGCTTCTTGATATCTGAAGAAGTAAAATTGCATTTGAATTTAGAGTGTTCCTCCCTTGTCCATGCCTACATTATAGTTACTGTGCCTACGGTGTTTTACTGTTCTCTTTTTATCCTCATAAATTAATAACTCCACTGTGGCCCCCACTTCCTAGTCTCTATTTGAATCAAAAAATAGAACATGGTCTGGGCTTGGTGGCATAAACCTGTGATTCCAGTACTCAGAAAGCTAAGGCAGGAAGCTTGCCTTGAATTTGAGGCCAGCCTGGACTACATAATGAGACAAGTCTCAAAACAACATCTACAACAACAACAACAACAACAACAACAACAAAAATGATTGTAAGCAAAGCAAACAACAAAAGAATAGAGTATGGTCAAAATACTGTCCATAATTGCCTCTCTAATGCTTTTCTGCAACACAGGTCTATGGATCTTGTGTTCATACTGCCTAACCTTCCTGACAATAAGCTCTTTGAAAAATCTCTACTTCTATTTTACATAAGGCGCCATCAATCACTCATTCATAAATATTTGCTGAACATCTGCTATGTGTTCAATAGTATGTATGGTGCTTCAGACAGTTAGGACAGGGCTACCATATTCATAGTCAAAGTATGAGTACAGTTTATCATTTTTAAAAACTTACAGGTATGTACTTGTCTTTATTCTCTAGTAAGCTCATTCCTAAGAGTCAGATCTGTTTGATTTATTTTCCTTGTTCTTACAGCCTGTCATAAAGCTTAGATTTATAGAAGTCACTACATAGATTTTTTTGATTTTGTATTTTTTAATAAATGTTTGATAAATGAACAAATGCACAACTAAAATGATTGCTTATAGACACACATTAGGAAGCCATCCTTAGCGCCAGATGTTCCCTCAAGTCTGTCCTCTTACATTGAAATTCCACCAGAGTTACTTCTTTCTTTGTGGCTTGGATTTCCAGTTATCTGTTAAAGCGGGGCACCTCCTGCTGGTAAGGATGAGGCTATCAACCACAACATATTAAGATGCTTTTGCCACCTATTAACATACTCAGGACTACTTTATTAAAGAGAATGTACTTTGAGAGTGTAAGGAAGGTCTTGGGAAATGAGTCACTTGGCTTAGTTTTGCTGTATGAAATACTGAATCATTGTGGAGTGGGCAGGATGTGCTCACAGGATGCAGCGTTGTCAGAATACAGAACCCTGGGAGGATGGTCTCAGAGGTCATTCCTAAATGTTTCTCAGTCTGCTGCTACCTGTATTGGGCTGAGCTGAAGCACATGAGCAAAGCAATAGCCATTGTGCCTGGCACACAAATGGCTATGCTTAGTAAGTGGTAGCTATTACAAGTTTATGTTTCTTGACTTTTGGGATCATTAGCCCTTTCTTCATTTTCTTTTTTCCTGTACTTAGGACAGGGTCTACAGAGTGTTCAGGGTCTCATTACTAGATCAGACCCATAGTGATCTGCTTTACAGCTTCCCAAATGCTGGGATTACAGCCACACACCACCACCCCCAGTCCCAATTGGTGTGTCAGTGCGCCCCGGGGACGGGGCCTGAACAGCAGGCCTGGAGATTGAACCCCTGGCCCCTGGGCTTGCTTGCAGGTGATTTAATTTGCTGAGCTATTTGGCCCACCCTTCTTTCTTCTTTTTCAACACAAAATCAATTCTGTGTTAAAGGAATGTCAAAGCCCAATAACAGGAGAAGAGTAAGTTTTGAAACTGGTGAACTCTGGAGTCATAAATTAGGTGTGCTATCCAAAGACTTATCTCTTTCTTTCTTTTTTATTTGTTAGTACATGCATTCCATACAGAATGTTGGTAGCCAATTTATGAATACAATACTTCTAATAAAAAACCCAAACTTTTCATCCCCTCTTCCTCTCTTTCCCCACTCTCTCCAACTTTGGTCCCCTTTCCATTTGCAAGCATTCTATTTTCCTCTTCAGTTCCCTTGTTTTCCTTCCCCTTGGCCAGTCTATCATGGTTGCCTTTGCATGCACTGATCAGGTAGCTATTTAAAATTACTGTCTTTTAGTATGTCAGTTTTATATTTGCATTTTCTAACGTAAGACATGTGTAGATATTTGGTTTTAAGTAGGTTGAAAATGTCACATGAACTTATACTTACATGCCTTGAGATACAAAGGAAAAATTCCACATAGAGCAAAATATCTTTTAATCCATAGAATTCAGTCACATTAGTTACCTTTTTTCCTCCTCTCTATCCAGATTGCTCGAACCACATTGCTTTCCTTTGTCATTGGTCCCAAAAACATTCTGTTCATAGCGCTGAAAGACGGGTTTGTTCAAACTGCACTGAAAGATGGGTTTGTTCAAACTGAATATGAAAAAAAATACATATGACCTGAAAATACTCTGAGTTCTATATCTCCGTTGGACCATTATCTATCTCTCATTTACTTGAAATAAAACTAAAAATACATATGAACTTTAGCTTTAGTAGTAAGTCTTGGTTTGTGACTTCTGCTTTTTGCCTGAATGTGATTCAGACTACAGAAATCAGAACACCTTCTGTGCTGTGGGAAGGATTTTTTTTTTTCCTTTGGTGGATTCAGGCTGCTTTAAGGGCGGGTCTGGGAATCAAACTGCTGTATCCTGCACCTGACAACATTTGCATAAGCAGGAGCTTAAACAATTGAGCTAACTGGCAGGCCTCCTGTGTTGCAGGAAATCAATCCTGGCATGCACTGAATTAGAAGTGTAGCCATATTGGAGGGCTACTAAACATTGCCACTGTGAATATAAAGAATCTACAAATAAGTTTCCTTATTCTTGTCTATGAAAAAAGTATTTAAAAATAATAAATGTGGGGCTTGAAATAAAGAATTAGGTTTAGTCCAGGAGTCAAAAGACATTTAGGCCAGTCTGCATTGAGATCTGCATCAGTGCATGGTTTTCTGGTTCAGAAAGGATCAGCAGTCATCTGCCATTGACCACTTTTGGGACTTGATTTGGTCTTGGGATGATATGATTTAAGGATATCTCCAGGCTTTCTTGTGGTAAAGACTTGGTTCCCAAATCGTAGTAAGGTTTCATCCTGGTTCACACAGATGGTATCACTCACTGGGATGCTCTCAATACTGCCATTCTTACGTGTGTCATGAAGGATTTTACCTCTTAAGCTCCCAGCTCTTAACGAGCTATGATCACTTAGAGTTGCTGCAGTTCCCCCAAATACAAGTATTGTGGAGAGAAAGAATAAGAGAACCTAACATCTCCATGCCTATTCTGTCACACTAGAGTCACCACAATCCACAAATTCCTGCAGAAAATGCCTCAGAGAGTGAAGCCAAGGAACTTTAAACTGTGAGGCTGTTGTCAGATCCCAGGGATGGACTTTCTTTCTTTCTTTCTTTCTTTCTTTCTTTCTTTCTTTCTTCCTTTCTTTCTTTCTTTCTTTCTTTCTTTCTTTCTTTCTTTCTTTCTTTCTTTCTTTCTTTCTTTCTTTCTTGTATTTTAGGAAAGGGTCTACAGGGTGTTCAGAGTCACACTACTAGATCAGACTCGTAGTTATCTGCCTGTTTACAGCCTCCCGAGAGCTGGGATTACAGGCACGTGCCATCATGCTCAGTCTCAATTGCCATCTCAGCAAGTCTTTTTTTTTTTTTTTTTTTTTTTTTCT
>PVKA01016915.1:0-46895 GCA_004027165.1 Ctenomys sociabilis | reverse complement strand
TTAAAGAGGCTATCTTTCTCCCAGTGGGCTTGTGTAGCCCCTTTGTCGAAGATAAGATGGCTGAGTGTTTTCGTAGATGCCTCTGCATATTCTAATCTATTCCACTGATCCTCAGGTCTATTTTGATGCCAATACCATGTTGATTTTATCACAGTGGCTTTGTAGTATAATTTCAAATCAGGAATTGTGATGCCTCCTGTCCCAGCTGACTTCTTGATGATAGTTCTTTCTGGGGTGAAATGGAATCTCAGTGTTGCTTTCATTTGCATTTCTCAAATAACTAATGATGTTCAACATTTTGGCATGTATTTATTTGCCATTTGAATTTCTTCATTTGTGAAATGTATATTCATGTCAGATGCCCACTTCTGGATTAGGTCTTTGAATGTGGGGGACTTGATTTTTTAATTCATTATAAGTTCTAGATAGAAGTCCTTTTTCAGACAGGCAGTTGGCTATAATTTTTCCCAGTTTTTGTGTTTTCTTTTTACTTTGTTGGTGATTTATTGTGACATGCAGAAAATTTTCTAAAAGATGAGATATCAGTTGTTGATTCTTTGAATTATTTCCCAGGCAGTTTGGTTTTTGTTCATGAAATCTCCACTACTCTTATATCATTAAAATTTCTTCCTACTTTTTTCTCAAGAAGATTTAGTATTTTTATTTTAATATTCAAATAATTGGTCCATTTAGTAGTTTAGTGCATGGTTGTAGACATGGCCTAATTTTAGTCTTTGGCATGTAGAAAGCTAGTTTTTCTCATAACCATTTATTGAAGAGGCTACATTTCTTCCTGAAAACATGTTTTGCTCCTTTGTCAAAGATAAAGTGGCTGAGTGCATTTGTAGTTGTATCTGCATTTTGTAATTTGTTTCATTGATCCTCAGGTCTATTTTGTTGTGGTTGTTATTTTTTGTGTGTATTTTTTTTTCTGATACCATGCTGATTTTATCACATTAGCTTTGTAGTATAATTTCAGGTCAGGAATTGAGATGCCTCCTGCCTTGCCTTTGTTAACCAGAATTGCTTTTGATATCCTGGGTCTTTTCTGGTTCCAGATGAATTTTAAGAATGTTTTCTCTAGCTTTGTGAGGTATACTAATAGTATTTTAATTGAGATTGCACTGAATCTGTATAAAAATTATGGTAGAAATGCCATTTTCACAACGTTGGTTCTTCCAATCCAAGGGCAAGGAACATTTCTCCATTTTCTGAAATCCTTTTGATCTTTATTCTCAAAGTAATATAATTTTTACTGTATGAACTTTTTACTTCTTTTGCAAGACTCATTGCTAAGTATTTCATTTTTTTGGACGTACATGCTACATATTAACATTTACAGACTGTAGCCAGTGCCCAGTCCTAGCGTGCTGAGTAGGACCACCCGGGGCCCTCTGGATCCTCACTTCAGCCAGTGCCCAGGCCTGGTGTGTGAGTGGAATTTCCTCCATCAGAGAGGCCCGGTGTGGAACCCTGTGGCAGAGCTCCCTGCAGAGAGGCTAGAGGCAAGACCCACCCAGCTGACCCAGGAGCAGAGCATCTTGCCAGAGTGGCATCAGGTTCACTTCCAAGGGCTACAGAAGGAAGAAAGGGAGCACAGTAGCCAGACCCAAGCCACATGCACCTGGGTGAGATTCAATTTGGTGGATCTGGACCTGGTGCTTTGGTAGTTATTATCTTAGCACCAGGTCTGGATCTACCAAAGCTCTACACCAAAGGTCGGAAGACAGTACTATACAAAATGACACAGAGAAGGAGCAAAATGCATTCTCATGCCCCAAGCCCACCAAGAACAAATGTAAAAGACAATAGCATAGAAGAAATTAGGAAGTATAAACCTGAAATCTCTGAAATAATAGTATCTGAAACAACTGCAGAAAGATAGAGGAAATCAGATCACATATAATCTCTGAAGTAAAAATATAAATGATAACTATAATGAAAGAAGTACTAAGTGCTTCTAAATAAGACACTAATAAAAAATAGAGGAGAAAAGAAAAATGATGGAATCCTTGAATGAGCAATACAGGAAATAAATAGAAAGCATGAGATAGATTCAAACTGCTATATACAGAATTAAAACTTCAATCACAAGCTGGAAAAACTATTTGAATGAAGGCAAAAATAGACTTTTAGACCTGAAGATACCACTGCAGCTAGTAAAAAGTTAAGAAAAGATCTCTTAAAAACTAGGATGCATGAAAAAAAATTCAACATCTGCAAACTGATGCAAAGATGAACAACATAAGACCAATAGGTATCAATAAGAAAGGAGTCAATACAAATGATATAAAAAGAATATGGACAGACATAATAGCAGAAAGCTTCCCAAATATGGGAAAACAATCTGACATTCAGTAACTGAAGCATACAGAATTTCAAATATCATCAACTCAATTAAAACCACACCCAGACATATAATAATCAAGATCCCAGAAATTCAGCATAGGAACAATATATTAAAAGCTGGTAGAGAAAAGAAACAGATCACATTTAAAGGAAAATCCATCAGAATAACAGCAGATTTCTCTTCTCAAACCATCAAGTCAAAAAGAGCATGGAGCAAAGTACTTCAAGTCTTTCAAGAAAACAAATTCCAACCCAGACTTATATACTCTGCAATACTCTCTTTCAAGTTTAATGGTGAAGTGAAATACTTCCATGACAAAGAACTAAAGAATTTCTGACAACAAAGTCAACTATACACAGACTACTAAAAGATATTTTAGAGAGGGATCAAAATGACCACAACTCCATGAATGAGAATGGAAAGAACTCACCAAGTAGGGCAAACAATTAAATACAGGAGAAAAAAAGGTATACGAAAGCAGTCTTTCAATTATTCTTTTGTATACAGCAGCAAAATATTTCCATCAGCGTACTCCACAAATGAACATCTCCTCTACCCTATGGGTCATGATTCTATATGGGTCTACAGGGTGGGTATCAATGAAATACTAGTAGCTCAGTCCCACAAGTGACACCTGGCCACCAGTAAACATCATGGACACTGTCCACGTCGACCACACACTAGAACTTCATGTGATAACCTATCCCCAAACTGTTAGAAGTGCTGGCCATATATTTGCCACCCCAGTACTTTTGTTAAGCTTTATTCTTAGTGGGCTGTGGAGATAGCTCAGTAGAATACATGCTTGCTTGGCAAGCACAAGGTCTTGAGTTCAATCCCTGGTACTGCAAAAACAGAGAGAGAGAGAGAGAGAGAGAGAGAGAGAGAGAGAGAGAGAGAAAGAGAGAGAGATTGATCACAGGTTTGTACATATCATATACCACATTCTGGCCTCTTAGTTGGACTCACAATTTAATTTTTATTTTTGACTATTATTTTGTATATTTAATTTTCTGAATAGTTTAATTTTAATTTTATGATTTATGTTATTTCTTTGACTCATAATCTACTTGTAAGACATGGTATGATATTTTCTGCTAGTATTAGAAACTTTAAAAAGTGCATGTCCACTTTCCATTGACTTTGTCTTTGTCTTTTGCACACACACACACACACACACACACACACACACACACACACAAATATGTATATAACCTGACATAAAATAGATACTGGTTTGTGGAAATCTTCAATGACCTTTTAAATGGGTTCATCTATTATAATTATATTTTATATAACCCTGCATAATTACCATTTTTAGAACTCTTTATTTTTTATCTAGGACCTCCAGAATTTCTCTTGTTCTGCATTATGGTCTTCGTTATGTTATGTCTGGTGATATTTGAATATTTCAAATTTGTGTAACTGGAAAATATTTTACTTTTAGTTTTCAAAGGTATGTTTGCTAAGTATAAAATTCAATGAGGACAGATTTTTTTTTTCAGTCCTTTGAATAAATAAGTTTAGTTTCTGAACCCACTTGCTGTTTCTTTTTTCTAATGTGGAATAAGATTCTATTTAATTTTGTTCTTCCATAGCTAATATTTTTTTCATGTATATGCTGTAATGATATTTTTCTTTGCAACTAGTTTGGACAATTTGATTTTTGTGTATCTTGGTATGATTTTATTCATATTTCTTGTGAGGTGGAAATGTGGTGTTATTCTTTTAACTAAATTCAGAAATTTTAAGTTTTAAATATTTATTGCCTACCCCATTCTACTTTGAGAATTCTAATTATAAGAATTTAAGTTTCTTGATTTTGGCACAGAGTGAACTATTATACGACTGATCTTAAACTCCTTCATGTTTACTTTAGATAATTTTTATTGTTATATTCATTTAGTTTGTAAATATTTTTTATAATGTGCAATCTATTATTAATCTCATGTCATATATTCTTTTCAGAAATGTTTCTCTAAAATTCACTGTCCACATCTTATATCTTTCACATCTCAGTATTTGTCTATAATTTTTAATTTGCTATATAATTATTACTGATTTTCAGTAAAGTTAATGAGTTAAAAAAACATTTACATCACTGACAAGCTGCTTATGTAATAAAGGCCCCATGATTATACCAGTAAGTGACGTCATAGTGGCCACAGCTTGTGTGCAAACACTCTACAATGTTCCCATGATAAAAGTTTTCCAGTGATGTATTTCTTTGAACCTGTCTCTGTCATTACATGACTCGCGGCTGCATTTCCTCATAGAGACACTATGAGTTTTAAGCAGACACACATAAAGGCTACTGTCTGGAATGGACAATCGGAGAAATCTGGTGTTATGGTTTGTGTCTAGTATCCCCGCAAATCCTCATGCAGTCATGGGACAGGCTTTAAGAGTTTGCAATTAACTCATGGTCCACTGGGATTATGGGTGTGAGTGCCGCTGGGATTATGGTGGCAAGTACTGCTGGGATTATGGGTATGATAACTGTAGCCAGCTGGGGCCGATAGGCAACATAAGGGAGACAGACTTGCTCTCTGTAGCCATTGCTGCCACTGCTCATCCCTTTTGCTCTCTGCTCTTCACCACTTCCATGACAGGCTGCCCTCTGCCATGTGCCACTCTGCCTTGGAGCCAGCTGAGTATGGAATGAAACGGACAGTAACTGTGAGCTAAATAAACCTTTCCTTCCTTTTTTGGGGTGGTAGGTATTTGTCCCAGCAATGAGAGAAGAGTAACTGAGACATCTGGCTTGTGAAATTATCCTATTTTTCAATTTTTATAGTACAGAACATAATCCCCACAGAGAGTTGGTTCCTGTCTGTAACACATCCTAATTTTCTTCTCCTCTCCCTCATCTCTTGGTACCTCTTCTATTTTCCAAAAAGCTAAAACATTATAGGAAATATAGAAACCACTTAACATTTATAAGCTATAGTCCAAATGCCATTTTTTGTTATCTAAATTATAGAAATAGGATTATTCCAGGTAGTAAAACAAAGGGCTGAAAGTAGTTCTTTCCCCCCTCTTAAATGACTGAGAAGCCTGCAATGAACCTGACACTACACTGCTGGTACACTGGGAATAAAATGTATTCACTCGCCCCAGTGATGACCCAGGCCAACAAAACATTACCACTTCTTAAAACAGTTTAAACTGTCATGGAACTAATGAAAAGAAGATGTTAGGCCAAGTGCAAACTGGCTCACTCCCAGGCAACTGGAAAATCATGAGACGTAAAATGGGAAGTAGATGTGGAGCCACAGTTGGGGATGGTGCCTTCGAGATGGCATTTGCAAAGGCCAGGTCCTACTTCGGGAACAACTGCTCAGAGCCGATGCCAGAGCTTTGGTCCTGGCCAAGAGAGGCAGGCACGGAGGTAGGCAGGCAGGCTGGGCTAAGACAGGACAGAAGATGCACACACAGTGCCTGGTGTCAGAGGGTTGCCCAGCAAGTAATGGCAGGTTTCAACAAGGCACCTCCAAAGCAAGAAGAAAGCTACGTTGGATGGGAAAACAGTGAGAGGACAAGCCAGCTATAATTTCAAGCACAGGCACGTCAAATCCATTCATATCAAGTGGGACTTGGTGATTGGCACTTCTCTTTATAAATATAAATTTTAAAATGTAATTATATTGCAACAATAAAATTCTGAAAATTAAAATAAAGTGTTTAGTCATTAGAACTTGTACTATTTTTTAAATCTTAAGTGCCATAATTTTTGTTACAATGCACCAAACACCTATATACATGGTTTTTAGCCTCCTCTCAAAAAACATTTCTTATACTAATAAATAAAACATTATCCAGTAAGTCAAGCAAATAAGACACCCAAGGTCAGAAGCAGACCAAGAAGATGAGGGAAATCAATTATAAGGGTTATTAAGGAAAATATTCCTCATTAAAACTATTTCCATTATGAATTCGAACAGTTGCTCTTTGTGGCCCATAAAAGTTAGCTATGCTTCTCATTACAGCAAGTGCCTAGGGGTTGGTATGTATTCTGCTGGGGCTGGAAGTTCTCATCATCAGAAAATTAAGCCTCTTGTGAATGGAAAGGCTAAGCCCTTGCCCTGAAACACAAGCCTCGCAGCTGACAGGCAGCTACTTCTTTCCAGAGAACCACTCAGATCCCAGGTGGTTGTAACTCTTTTGCCTTCAAAAGCTGGGCCAAAGCTCAGTAATGCTATCCCCACTGCAGACAGAGGGAAGATGGTCCCACATTTACTGTTTTCTAATCTGCTCTTTATCAGAATGTCTGAGGGTCTGGGTTGTAACCATACACTTTCATTAAAAAACAAACACCTTGCCCTCAGCATGTCAAAATGTTATCAGCAAGCCCTGCATCTGAGATCTGATGTCTAACTGGCTGTGTGAGGCTTTCTCCTTGTCTGCTGCCCTATCTGTTTCAGTAATATGAAACCCTGCGTGCACTGACATTTCCTTTCTGAAGGCATTTCCTCTCCATTGGAAGCATGTCCCCCTCATACCAGCAGAGGGAGGCCTGATCCACTGCCCGAGCTCTGGGACTGCTCGATCAGGTCTCTCAGTGATTCTCCCGGAGGAATGTATGTCTCGTCCTGCTCCAGCCCGATGCTGTACCGAGGCCTGGTTTCTTGTCTCTTATACCTGAAGATGATGGGATTACTTTAGAAACCAAAATACAGCAATAAAGGAAAAAAAACTTTATAATACACCAATTTTAACACATAAACAAAAGCAAATATTTAGTACATGTCCTTAGTTACAGTTTCTAAAATATAAATCATAATTACTTTGCTAACTTGTTAATAAACTTCATGTTTTTAGTGTTCAAGCATTTAAAGTTTTTTTCTTTTTCTTTTAACTGCATATATCCAAACACACTACATTTTGTTAGTTTTCCCAGTTACAATATTTATTTCTCAAATCTTTTCCTTTAAAGAAGAAAAATCCTTGGCTTATAGAAAACATTACAGCGGTCATATAAGGTAATGCATAAAACAGGAACAAGTGAAATAAAATTAAAGTTTAAAAACATTCTGCTAATAATTATGTCTTTATAAAATAAATGTTTGAACAGACTGACCCATTTGAAGAATATTACAAATGAATATTAAATTTGTCAAAAGGCAAATAATATATATAAAGGTCTTTCATATTTTACAAACTAGGAAAGAAGTTATTAGGCAGCTGAACATAATTTATCATCCTTTACTAAACTTGCTTGATGTTAATTTTTAATCTACAAATTATGTTTCAGATAACTTAGTACTAAGGAATTTTTTTTTAGGACTTATTACCTAAGGACTTACCTGAATCATTCTAGGCTTAATATGAATTTTGCTTAGAGTCAAGCATTAGTAACAAAAAGCCCCTGAATACCCTCCAGCCTAGATTAGGGATTAAATACTTATGAGATCTTTTGATATCTGAAGTGGAAATCAGACAGGTATCTTTTTATATATAACAACATTAAGACATATAGTTGGCAAGAGTAACAAATAGTTTCAGATCTAATTAGGCCAAAGCAGCTGTGACTAAAAACATCAATAAAGAGAAGCAGAGTACTAGGAAAGGAAGATAAGGCCAAGGCCAATTCTGTGCCTTCGTGTTGAAAACTTACCTGAAGTAGCAGAATAAAATGATAAGGATCAAGAGCAAACTGCAGACGGTCACAGATATAAGTAAGGCCTTGTGATGTACAGGTCCATCAACAAAATCTGAAATTTAGAAAAAAGAATGACAGCTATGATATAGACCGTGCTTCTACTTGAAAATACAGAGTCAGCTCTTCCCCGAAGTCCATGCTAAGCATTATAGGCAAGAGGTGGAGAAATTTTCAGCATCCTAGCTTGTAAGAAAACCACACGTATACTGAGAACTAAACATTAGACTAGAATGGATCACCGTTCATCTAGACGCCACTTCAGTAACACAGCTCCCCTCTGGAAAGAAGAGGTTTGGCCCATGAAAAACCTAGGCAAAGGGAATGACGAAGCAAAACAGATCTAAAATATGAGCTTAACGTTATGGCTATTCCGGACTCATTTGGTTCACAGCCCCTTCTCATGAAGCTTCTGGAGCACTCTGTTCACCAAATTTGTATTTAAAGCCACATCTATATTCATGGCGCATAAAGGCAGAGCACCCTTCTGGCAGCCACGAAGAAGACTCCTCAAATGTTGCCAGACACACAGAAGATATCACTGTAAACAAAGATGTCTTCCAAGGCATTTGGCTCAGCTTTTTCACAAGTGAAATTGCTTTTTAAAAGAATTGGACACATTATAGACAAAGAACGTGTGATGCTTTAACAGATAAACCTAATTATTCAATATTATTCATCTGGTTTCAGAGATACTATTATAATGCATCTTCATTACAAGTTAAGCAGATTCATTTAAATCATGATTTCTCAATTTTTTGTGAATGACTGAGAGGCCTTTAACACAAATACATATTTTCTGACTTTTAAACTCAGGAATTTTTACACAAAGAATCTCATATCTTAACAGTCTTTATTGGTTCATTTTATGCAAGTGGTCCTCAAGATAGAACTATCTTGAGGAAAACTGACTGAAAGTCTGGTTCACTTATATAATAACAGAACTAGCACTGCTTCTTAAGGGCAGCATATATATCCCTGAGAAGAGTGATTATCGTTACTTAATTTTAAAAGTACTATTACAACATTGGTTCTACAAGAAGAGGGTTTCTAACTGTGCTGTATACTTGTAAACATATGGCCGCCTAAATATTTTGTATCCACGGTGACTTCCTGTATCCAAAGTGACTTACTGCAAATTCCATAAAGAAAAACTGAAAGTCACCAACTAACCAAAATCTCCACCTCCTCACCACTCAGGCCAATAGCTAGGTTATTTCAGTAGCATTTTGATGAACAAAAAACAAGCTCATGATCAAACTATTTTGCCATATTATAAGATTGCTTTACAAGATTATTTTCATTAATACCTTGGACATTTTCCAAAAGCAATACATGAGTTTTAAACATCACATAGTACAAAGACATCCTCAATAGAAAGCCAATCTCCTATTCTTGAATATTTAGAAGATTTCAAGGATCTTATTATAATGCATCTTTACTACAATACAAAGAAATGAAATGTATTTCACTTTCAAACACTGCCTACTGGTCCAGAGTAGCTATCTACCATCTTTCTCTCTGTTTCTCCTTTTTCTACCTTTAGAGAAATCATCTTCAATTTTCACATGCACAAACGTCTTCAGTGAACACATTTACATATTCATTTTTGCATGTGCCTGTCCTTATTTAATCAAGAGATCTAGAAGTACAGTTATTAGCTTAAAGCACATCAAATTGTTTCACTCAGATTGTCAAACACCTTTTTGAAAAGCTGTAATAATTTATACCTCAAAAACAATATGAATATCTTCATTATTTGTAAAGAATTTCATCCTTATAAAAATAAAGAACTCATATACAGCCTTCATTCAGAGTTCTTGTGTTTAACATATTTGTTTTATAATTCTCTTACTGCATCAGTGCCCCAATAAAAGTACACAAACACATACATTATATGTTTACATTTAATTTTACTTGTTTAGGTACTGTGTGTCTGTATTATTTTAGAATATGTGTAGTCGCATAATAATGTCCCTGTCATTTACAAGCAGTTTGGAATACACTTCCTAGGGATGAGGACCTTGTCTTAGGAAGTGCGACAGAAATCAGGAAAATAACATGAGTATATAGACTGAAAATAAATCTTACTGTACTTTGAAGCATTTTAGAGAAGACCTGGATTACTTATTGAAAGGTAAAACCCACACATCACTGTGCTTATTTCTTGTCAAATCTATTTTTCTTTGTCCATCTGAGCTTGTAGCGCACAGTGTCTGCGCCCCGAGTGTGGAACTGGGGCGGACACGCGTGCCTTCCTCCCTCCACCCTGCTGCCTTCATGCTCGGTGGCAGATTTCCTCATCTGTCCAGAGTCTGTGCACTTCGCAGTTACTTATGGCCCATTCTGTTCCTAAAGTACTAACAAAAGCAGCCTTCATCTTCAAAGGCTACATGGAGAAACAAACAATTTTATACAAATAAACTAATAAGAACACTGCCAATTGACGACAAAAAGGAGGAGTTTAAGACCTTTACTCGCTAGACGCTGCCCAAAAAGCCAGGCCAGCTTCACACAATCAGAAGCAATATGTAATTATAACGTACCATGTATGCAATCAATACATTGCTTCGTAAAACTTGAAACAAATACATAGTTCTTAAAATTAAGCAAGCTGAAATTTATTACAATAAATTACCTTAGTAAAATTTCCCCTGTATTTCTTACATATAAAGACTGCTACTGCTATCTTACCAATTTTTAAAATAACAGAAGTTTGCTTTTATAGAAAGCCAAAGAGAATGTTACTCAACTAAAACCATAGCTAACCACATAGTCAGTAATGTCTCCAGTATATGGACACAGAACGCTTTTTCATTTCAGTGACTCAGTTTTACTAGAACTATCCATTTCTGTGCCATTCACTTATCATGGAAATGTAGATTGCACATTACAGCATGGCCTTTACTCATTTCACTACATTTCTCATTTGTAAAAGGAAGGAAACCTCAGAGGCTCCCAGGGACTCTCCGCTTACCTGCAGCATTTTATTAAAAGGTAGCGATATCTCCCTATTCTTTTCTTGTCCCAATAATCCTGTCCCTGCATTTCACCCTGCCTCCTAGGCTTCTTTCAGGGACAGCTGATCCTCATCGGGAACCTTTTCTTTCTGCTGGTCCCACTGGTCCAGTTTAATCTGTCATGACCTGTGCTTGGAGTACTAACAATGTAAACACGCAAGTCTCTGCCAGACACTGGAAAGGAACCCTTCAGGACACCAATCAGGAGGACAGCAGGGGCCATTGCCTCTCCCTGGGCTGCAGAACTGTACCTGCACTGTCCTCCCCCTGCTCAGGGATGGAGAACCGAGAACGCCTGGGAGGCCAGGCTCACTACAGCAGGCACAGAAGGCCACAGGCAGTATGACAGCACAACTGCGCTGTTGGGTGGCATGCTGCTGCTCTCTGGTAAGTAGAGCAGTTAGCGCTTCAAAGGAAAGGACTCATTTTATGAAGCTAAAAGACGGTTCGTACTGCAATGTGAAATAAAAGAAAACTCAGGCAACCAGAATCTTGCAGATAACCTTTGGCCCGAGACATTCCACTATGGGTGCTCCGTGCTACAGAGTGAGTCATCAGGAGGCCTCTTCCTGTCAGAAGAGCCGAAAGTACCTGAGAGCACACCCCTGCCACAGGCTCTTATTCAACAGGCAGCAATGCACACACTTACTTTTGAGAGATATCAAGATTCTTCTCTATAGGAACCCTAGAAATTATTTCTCTATGAGCAAAACATAATTTCCCCCACCCCACCCTCCTGCAGGAAGTACTTAGGAGGTTATGCTGCTGATCACAAAGCACATCAAGACCAATGTTTTACTTCTAGATTATTTTATTCAAAAAGCAAATTACCTTTAAATTCCTCTCATCTGCTCTACCAAAAAAAAAAAAATTAGCCTGAAATTCTAAGATTGGCCATTTCAAGAAATACCAGCACTACTCCTGGGTGCGGACTTCAGCTCCAATTCCTGGTGCAGTCCGGGCTGCTAAGGTGTGACCTGTTCAACAGAGGTGAACTCCAGCACTCCCTCGGGTACACCACACGCTCTCATATATTCAGTACGTGCCCGGGAGAAAAGCATGTTCCCCTGACAACATACTTGTTCCTCAAGCGTTTTTTTATTGGTCATTAGAACTAAGGGAAAACATTTTAAAACCAATCTGTATGCTGCTCAAACTATAGTCATAAATGAATGAGAAGAAATAAAACAATTTATAATTTTGTAAGTCCTGTGTTAGAGTTTACCTTAAACTACAGAGAAATTAGCATATTGGTAAACAAAGGAGTACTTCAGATAAATTTACTAAGTCAAAATGTACTCACATCATTTCTATAACAATTTAAATACTTTTTTTTTTTTTTTTTTTTTGTCTTTTTGAGACAGGGTCTCACTATGCAGTTCAGGCTGGCCTTAAACTCACTTTATAGCCTAGGCTGGTCTCGAACTCACAACAATCCTCCTGCCTCAGCCTCCCAAGTGCTGGGATTACAGGCATGCGCCACCACGCCCGGCTTAAATACTTATTTTTAAAATTACCGGAACTTTGTCAGAGTCAATGCAGAGTCCCACTTAGTGAGACATAGGTACTATTTATTGCATCTTAAATGCTCATCTTGAAAAGTGACCGTAAGAAGCTGGGTCTGGGGAAGACCGCAGTACATCTGTTCCCGTCTGCACAGGCCCCTTGCCCTCCTCTGCGCCAGCTCTGGGTTCCCAGGCTCCCCGGCCCTCTCTGGCTTATGACAAAGGAGCTGTCCACACTCTCATTCCTCTGCACACGCTCTCCTCAGGAGGAGCATGCTATCCTGTGGCCTTATGCTTTGCAGAACAAGCAGAGCAAGCCGAGTCTGGCACAGTGGTGCAAGCCGGATGAAGTGTGCTGATCTTTGCTGTCCTTTCCTCATCTTTAAATGGGAAGAGGACCTGACAGGATTGCTGTGAGGCTCCTGTGAGTCAACAACAAAATACCTAGCATGTTGCTTGGCTGACACTAATGATTTTAATTTCTCAATTTTCACTTACGCAGCCTGTTCTGTTATACCCACTTAGGAAATTCTTGTTTATTCTTACTTTCATGTTGAAGTATCACAGTGGCTGTGAGACCAGTGTGACCTCCCACCCAAGATAATGTGCCCCTAGCTCACTGTCTTATGACCGACCTTAGGACATTTTACAACCTCACTCAAACACAGAGAAGTTCCTGGTCAGATGCAGTGACACTTCAGCTGTCCAGCAACTATCCAAACTCAAACTCTCCACTACTCAAACAGTAAAACTTTAAAAAAGAAACAAACCCTGCTTGACATTGATACTTGCTCAAAGGTGAACTGAAACGGCAATGTGAGAACACCTGTGTAGGCTGAGAGGGAGTCATGAGTCCTCCCCCAGGACACAAAGGGGGTCACCTTCCAAGCTCTGCTCTCCTAGACAACAGAATGTGTTTGTGTTAATGCTTTCAAACTTTCACCACTATGCTTTGTTTGCATAAAATATCCTAACAGTGGTTTCAAAGAAAGTGATGTCAACGGTAAAGCTAAGAGGAAACCAGAAAACCTTAGTTACGTTAAGGAAAGAAATCACTGCAAAAATTGTTTTGCTTTGTTTTTGCAAAAATTGTTAGTGTTAGAAAAATGAATTCAAAAATGCCATTTTAGGGCCTCAAAATCAATTATTTTGTTTTCCATTAATTTTACAGGAAGAATATGTTCAATTCTCAAACTTTTCTGTGTTTGAACATAGATCTGTAACAAATTGAGCTGAAGTTGGGAGCTTCCACTGTGTAAATTAATTACTCAGACTATATCCTTATGTATACTTTTTGGAAGAAGAATTTTCTTCATCCATTTTTGTATTCCTAACAACAGGTCATTTGAAAAACAACTAAAAGTACTGTGAGACCTTTTGTGAATCCTATAAATCAGTATGCAGTTTCTGGCTGTAGCAGGAAAAATTTCATAAAGTGTTATGAAAGCCAAGAAATTCCACCACATTTTGTTGTGGAGATTTCCTCTGCTCAAGAAATAAAAAGAATCATGAAGGATCATCTTAATCCACCTATATAAGACTTAGGACTTACTGTCTACAATGACGTAAGTCATTCATTCTATGGTGAGAACAAAGAGGGATTGGAAATATGGGGCTGTTTCTAACATGACGCCATTTGGAGTACAATTGCTGCTCTTTTAAGTGAGAAATACTTAAGCAAGCAAGCCTTAAAATGAAAACCTTTCCACATCCTCTTCATCCTATCAATATACCAATATCTGCTCTCATGAAAATTATTGTAGCATAGATAAAATGAAGTGTCACACAGCAAATTACTTAGCCGCTTATAAGGTGTTTATTTTACAATCTAGACAGAGGCAGTTTTAGAGGCAAATACAACTTGTGAATAGCATTTAGGGGTGAGAGCAAGCAGTCTACAGAGCTCAGGGTCTAGGAAGCAACTTCCCAGCAGGATAAAGGGAGGAGGCTAAGTGTGAGCTCTAGCAGGGAGAACACACAGCACACATGTGTCCACAGGACCTTTGCTTGTGTCTTTGAAGGACAGATTCTGTCATCTTATAGCACCCTCTTCCTCATCGCTGGCAACTGACGCAGGCACACTCTTGAGAAAGGCAACAAACAAATTCAACAAGCTGAACAGAGGAAGCGTGATGCTGGAGAGACCCAGGGAAAGACAGGGACTCCAGCTCTTGCTTGCATTATGTATACCTAAGCCTTCCCAGCCCGGAAGCCTTCTTGGCCTTACCTCTGTTTTTAAGTGGAGGCAGTGTAGGGTGTAGATCTTTATTACATTCATTCTTTTCTGTACAGCATTCAATGGATCTTCTTTGATGAGGAATAGGAGTATCCTAAAATCAAACCCATGCAACTATTAGCAATTTTATTCTAGCTCAAGGTCATACTGCCTAAAAAATTAAAAATTGTCTTTAGAAAATTTATATGAAATTAGAATAATTTTTTATAGCTTGAAAATGTTATTTGCTATCAGGTAATTTATGTCAAATTATCCTGTACTATCTTACTACAACTTTTGCTTTTAAACAAAACTACTATTACATCTGTAATAACTAGTAAACATACACTGATGAAGAAGTCTTGGCTTAACGCAATGTGGTAAATTGGATTTTAGAAATAATCTAATGAGTCACTCAGTAAGAAATTAACAGCAAAATGAAAAGAATACTAGATTTCAAAAGGAAAAGAATTGGCACAATGAGAATTTTGAATTATCTTCCAAATTCCCAACAATGACAAGTGGGTGTCTACTGAGATCTTGCTGGAAATGTAGCCAATACAAAAACACAGAGGAAAAATGAGTTATCATCTTACCCGACACTGAAAATCTGACCCCTCCAGGCCTAAACATCCGGACGTCACCACAGGCATCCCCGAGTCGTCTTCCTCGATCATGGTGAAACAATACCCATCTGTGCTGCAGAGCAGAAGGCAAGGGCAGGGCAGAGAAGCAATGAGTGTGCCGGATGTGCCTCTCAGTTTCAACACACACAGGGAGGAAGCGAGTCACGAGTACAGGTTACACAAACTGTTCAGAAAATCTGAAAACTTCCTTTTAGGAAAGTGGATTTAACTGTCTTGAAGACATCTGTTAATACCTTCTCTATCTAGAAATTTCTGAGAAAGGAGGAATCAAACCTGCATACCACACGTTACTATTGCCATTCATCACCATGTATACCACTTTCGGAACTTTCTTTAGTCCTTCTCAGATAGAAATCCCTCCAGACGAACCCATGCCAAAGACTCAGAGGAAGACAGCACTATCCTCAACTTCTACGTGAGGAAACTGAGGCTCAGAGGAATCTCGCAAGGGGGCACCGTGAGGCAGAGGGGGCCAGGCTGGCCACATGCAGGTGTGCGCTCTGCTGGCTCTACGGGCTGAGCTGGTGCAGTGTGCTCGCCATTCACCCCCTACTGAACACAACAGCTAGAGCTGGGAAGGAGCTGGGTCAGCAGAGTAGGCTGAACAGTGCAGATGGTGCAGCCGCTTCCTCTGTGCCATGGGCTGGCCTGCTCAGGAAGGGATGAAGCTTTACTGTGAGCCATCAGTTGACTGAGGAGAGGCCACGGGGCACCACACCAAGGCATTCTGACACAATAGTGGAAACAAATGATTTCTTTTTTTTTTTTTTTTTTTTTGTCTTTATGAGACAGGGTCTCACTGATTTCTATTTTTTGTGTATTTTCCTGGATTTATACTCACTTTTTCTATGGCATTTAGTCCTCTGAACACTAATAGTAATAGTTCTATTTTATAAATGAAAAAATTGAGAAAGTGATCACTTTATGCAAAGCCAAAAGTACTTAATGACTCTATGCAGAAATGGTGAGCCTTTGAGAGACAAGTGCTCAAACTGCAGCCCCCAAGCCCACAAAAACCTACATATTTATTGCAAAGAGCCAACACTGCAGTTAAACCTGAACATTGAAGTTTGAGTTTAGAAAAAACTCATACATAAACATCTTTTGTTTCAAAAGAAAAGTAAGGAACATGGGCTCCATAGGTTTACCATCACTGCACTAATAAGGTATGTACCAATTTCCCCAAAGTGTTTACTGTATATTGCAAACTATAACAATAAAAAAAAAAATTAAATGGTTACATAATCAAGCCTTGAGTAAAGATTCTCTTACTTCATCCCCACAAGAGTTGGAGCTGCACATTTGGGGTGATGCATGCCAGTGGACTCCCAACACAAGTAACAGCATGTCCTCAGAAATAAGCTATTGACCATCCTTTTCTTGTTCATGTGCACGCTAGCTACTAAGAGAGACACATCAATGTGACCCAGGAAGAAGGCTGTGAGAACGGTAGCAGCCATGATCCGTAGGTTTGTGAACTCTGTATTCAGCGCTCTGCCATGCGCTGGCCCTGCACTTAGCACCAACATCCGTAGAAATGTTACTTGGTTTCTAAGCCTTGAGTAATCTAGAATGCCTCAGTCTACAAAACTAGTAAAGCATGTTCAAATGTGCTAATGAAGAGCGAGGAAGAGCCCTTGATAAATCACTTTGTCAGAGGAAGGTCAGATGCATGAATATTTCTGCAGAAGAAAGACTGCCTCTAAACACTGCTTGTTTTGAAATCTCTGGGGGTGCTTTAATCAATTTACTGAAAGTTGTATGAAAATGTAAAGCATATAAATGTTACAGACAATAAATATGCCTGTTTCTTAGAAATTTAAATAGCATGAATAAACAATACTCATGTGATTTTAAAATTTGTTTCCTACATGACTAAATTATATATAGAAGCTACGATAAAAAGTATAATGTTTTAAAATTAGGTAGCATTTATTATTGTCAAAGATACACTGCCATTAATCCCTCTCAAAATATCCCCCTTATTCAAACATATTGATCTCATCACTCTTGCTATTCTCTGAAGCAGCTCAGATCATCTTTTGTGTCTTTCACTGCCCTGTTGTGGCTGTCCAGATGCCCTGGTGTCCTCAGCTAACTCAAAATGTTTAGCATGAAAGGTATACTTTGAGGAATAGCCAGGAGCCACGAGGTGCTGGTCTGGGGAGTGGGCCTGGAGCTTCTCTCTCTTCTCTGCATGGTATCAACAGCTACGGGCAGTTTTACTTCCTGATCTCTCAAAAGACTCTCATGAAAGAGGAAGGACTACCAGAACTACTTCAGAAGGTGGCTAGAGGGATGGGAAAAGCTTAGCTAAAGCAAGCAGGGGAAATTAATGGCAATGTTTCTTTTACTGTGATAAATTTTTTAAAAATTTAAAAATATTTTGATCATACTTCATATATTTCTGATCAGAAGCAAGATGAGAAATTATCAGATACAAGTCTTCCTAATTTTCTGACATTAAAAATGCTCTGGGGACTGTACAATGAACAGATAGATTAAATCTCAAGACTCCTACGCTTTACAATTTTTCCTTACTTAAAACCTAGACAATTTACACAAATCAAGAACGGGATGAGAAAATAAAGCAAAGCTGTTGGTAAAAATCATTTTATAAGCCGGGCGTGGTGGCGCATGCCTGTAATCCCAGCACTCGGGAGGCTGAGGCAGGAGGATTGTTGTGAGTTCAAGACCAGCCTGAGCTACAAAGTGAACTTAAGGCCAGCCTGAACTGCATAGTGAGACCCTGTCTCAAAAAGACAAAAAAAAAAAAAAAAACCAAAACAAAAATCATTTTATAACATCCTGGGGAAAAATAAATATTATAGAAAGCATATTCAAGCTTTAAAATTCCACTCCCCTCTTTGCAAGGAGGGAGAAGCCAAAAGTATAAAGAAATGTGAGTGAGAAAGAGAGGCCTTGGAGAAAATTCACAAAGGAATCAAATATTTCGTTAAAGAAGGAGGTGAGATAGCCATTTCTGTGTGTACCATTTTTATCAATAGAGTGAGATTAATGTGTAAGCTTCTCTCCAAAAGTGCAATCTAATGAGGGAGACTTAACTGAAAACCTGCAGCACACTTCCGAAGCTTGCGAGCTTTCAATCCTCAAGCAAGCACAATGTAAGCAAAGCTAAGCTTCAACGTCAAAACCGATGACCTCTGTTCATCACTAAGATCCCACTGCTGGACATCACGAAGGGAAACCAATTCCCACTGGTGGCTTATTTGAGAGTTACACTGCCTGGGTGCCACATTTAACTTGGCTTTATACAAATAAAATATTATTCTATCCTCCCTAGAATATTGAAAGTGATAAGAAATGAATAATCAGAAAGAAAACCAAACTAAAAAGAGTGTAAACAAAATTGGAAGCAGTGAAATATATACAGGATTGTAGGCTAAGTCACTAAACTAGAGTAAGTATTATAAAAAGAGAGAGGGAGGGAAGGAGGGAAGGAGAGAGAGACAGAAGGAGAGAGAGAGAGAGAGAGAGAGAGAGAGAGAGAGAGAGAGAGAGAGAGAGAGAGAGAGAGATGATCTCTACAGAGCCCTTCCTGGTCCTTGTCTTAGTTCAGGAAGTTTATATTTGTAATCCCATGGAGAAGTTATTGGGATCCCATTAAGTTAATTCCAATCTAACATACCCAGTGCAATCCACATGCAGCACAGACACTAAGGCATATTTGTAATTATGGGGAGCCAAGGGATCCTAAATTCAGCCACGATGATGGTTATCTGGAACAAAGACTTAGACTTGAAGCCTAACCCAGGTTTAATTCATTCACGAAGAAAGGAGCAGCTTGAGGATGAGTGATTGTGAGAGTGGCAGGAAGTAGGTGGGTACCATGAGCTGGGCTAGGTAAGAGGACTGCATTCACTTCTGTGCGAAGAGAGAAGGATATACAGAAAGAGTAATCTGCATTATACAATTGAGATAGCATCTAATGCTTTGGAGTCTGGTGCTTTAGCTGTGACGTGTAATCTTTTAAGCCCCAGGAAGTTCAAACCTCTATCTCGAGGCTCATCCCAGTTGATAGTGCACAACCTTGGCTCTTCATCCTGCCTTGTCCAGGATCACACAACAGACAAAGTGATTAAAATGGAATAATAGTTGAGTATATGCCTATATGCTCAGGAATCAATGTTGAATGCCTCTTGACATGACCTTAACTTACAAAAAACAAAGCATTTGAAAAATGTAAAGGTTAAATGAGGTTAAAAAAAAAAAAGTTATAATGCAACTTTTGTCTTAATCTGTAGGTCCTTCCACAGATTCTTAAATTTGCACAATATTCCAAAAGCAAAGGAGTTTCTGGAACATCCAGAAGCATCATGGGGGTACTAACCACTTCAAGGAGATTTTCAGTGTGTACAAGTGAACACCTACATCAAGGAAGAGGTCTTGCTGCCCTGAGCCTTGGAAGGCTGAAAGCCACCCTTTCAAGTATGTACACATGTTCCTAGAGACCACTGGTTTTTATCTCCTCCCATGTATCAGACTCCTGGATGGCACCTCTTTCCTACATTACTGTAGATGGTAAGAATCGATTTTGCAGGGCCCCTAAAACTGCACTGTTAGCATCCCCTTTAACTCTCCTCTTTTGCTAAGGTCTTATATTTATTACAAAGCTAGGCTTGTTCACAAATAGCCCACATGAGTAAGAAGGAATTATTTCTGAACATTCCCATTATCTTTATATAGATTAAATTAACTATAAAATAATGATCAAAGATTTCATCTGATTTGTTCAATTAGATAGCAGAAAATTTTAAAGGGTTGTTTTAAATTTGTTCTCAATCAAAATTAATTATATAAGTGAACATCTGCTCAAAGTCATCTGCCAGAAAGAATTAACAGTTCTCTTGGCCGATCAATATTTATTCCTTTTTTCCTCTGATATGTAACAAATACTAGAATTATTTAAGTTTTTAAACTTAATTTTCTTTCACATTGGATTTTATTTTTAATGCTGGTTGACTTTAGGTCATTTCTAAACAAACACTTAAGGAAATTCAGTCTTCTCAAATATCTACTTCGCAATCAAGAAAACAAAGTTTGCAGTTTTCCGTCACAGGTAAGTAATCTCAAGAACCACAAAGCTTGCAGAGTTGTTGTTTAAGTCGTGCACATTTCAGTCCTGTGAGTGCTGTGCTTTCATCACCAGGGTTCATCTATGAAGCTCACTAGGACTCAGGTAGGTGGAGGTGCTGAGGACACCGAGGAAATGGGCTTGGCTTTTGCTTTGGCCTAGTCTATAAAGGCCATCCATCCTAGCTGTTCAATTTAAAGCTGTAAGAGCAGAAATTTTAAGCTACCTAAATGTTTCCATTGGAAAATAAGCAAAAAATGATGATTACCAAAGTAATAAATATGACTTTAACATCGGGTTTTGTTTTCTTTCTTAGATGAATGGATTCCCATAGGATTGGAAGGAAATGCCAGGCGTGGTGGTGCATGCTTGTGATCTCAGTGATCAGGAGGTTGAGGTAGGAGGACTGCTGGGAAGCCGAGACCAGCCTGGGCTACAAATTGAGCTCAAGGGCAGCCTAAACTGCAGAGTGAGACCCTGTCTCCAAACAAACAAAAAACAAAATTGGAGAAGGAAATAGAATAAAATGTTTCTGTTTGTTGGAGCACTCCTCAGAGCAGGCAAGGTGACAACATTAATGACAAGGTCCCAAAGTGGGAGTCACCTCTTTCTTTCAGAGCCTTCTAAAGTGTCTACCCTTCTCCCTCTAGCACAAACCCATTTGCTAAAGCAGTCCTGGTAAGCCTATGGCCATGTGCTGCAGCAGGCTGTCCCAGGAGATCCCTGGCAGGCTCACCACCGCTGCTCTACTGTATACAGGGATTATATTTTCTTTCTCTGCCCCACAGTCTTCTGTGGTTCTCTGTGTGTGATTTTAAAGAACCCTATACTACTCAGTTAAGTCCAACAACAAATCAGGCACATTTAACATTCATATTTCTGACTATGATGGGCACAAAAGGACGTTAACTTTTTTTTATAAGAGACTTTACCAGTTCATTTGTAATCAGACACTTCCAACTAAATTACAAGTTCCAATGAAGGAACCACCATTCTCCCAAAAAAAGTTATTTGAAGTCAGCATCCTCTAGTGGGAAAAAACCCAATGAATTTTAACACTTATTGTGTAGCTAGCCTGGGCAATGGTGGCAAAGAGTGAACGGCTCATGGCGGGCTCATCATGAAGTGCAGTGTCACACAAGATAACGAAGAGAAAGCCACTTTACAAAGACAAAGGTCAGGAGCACCTGCATGGCCTGTGTTCAGCAAGGTGAAAAGGCCTAGGATAACATAAATTGTAAAGAGCCCTACAGCTGCTTGGCTTTTTCCTCTGTCCGAGATTTTTTGGGCAGGTGGAGACAGCAGTCCACTTGCTGCTGGTCTGTGAGGAGGTTAAAACAACAACGGAGGGCTGGCCAAATGGCTCAGAGATTAAAGCGCCTGCAAGCAGGTGCAGGGGCTGGAGGTTTGATTCTGGACCTGCCATAACAGCCCTTCCCCCAGGGTGCACTAAGAAAGTAATGGAGACTGGGTGTGGTGGCGCGCCTGTAATCCAAGCCCTTGGGAGGCTGAAAACAGGAGAATCACTATGGGTCCCATCTAGTAGCGAGATCCTATAAACCCTGTAGACCCTTCCCTAAAATACAGAGAGGAAAAAAAGGGAAAACAAGTATGTAATTTGCAAACTTTTCCACTCATGTTGTAATAGTTCCTTTGACTGTATTTCCAAACACAAGAGCATTCTCCTGCAGAGAACAAACACCTCATTAGCAGATGACTTGAGCTTTCAACTCAAGTCCTTATCCCTCCTCTCTGAGAACCAGGCTTAGGGAGTCCACTAGACAAAAATTCATGACTGGAATCTCGGCCACAGTGCTTTCATCAGACCATCATGCCTCAGACTTCTGAGAAAACTGCACAGGCTTTCAGAGGCTCCAATTTCTCACATGTGACACATAGATAATGACCCACTCTCTTTGGGATTGTGGTGCTTAAAGATAGGTGAAATTAAACATGCTAATGTTGATAAACATTTTGGTAAATATTAATTTTCTGTTTACATCTATATCTTAGTCCGTCTGTGGCGACTGTAATAGTGTACCCTTGTTCTTTTGAGACATTCCATTGTTACTGTTGATGACTGACTCCTTCTTTTTGACTCTTTTGAGTTATTTTCCCATTTGTTGCCATGAATCAAGGAGTGACAACTGTATTATTCAAGTCCATCTCAGCCTGGCTTCCATCACTGCTACGCTGAGTGTCGCTAGACTGCTCTTGCTAATATCATGACATCAGGTTGGCACTGTTTTTCTTATCCTTGACCATTACTCCCCATCAGCACAGCCCCGCTTACTACTTCCCTCACACAGCTTCCAGGCTTCCATGAGAGGAGCTCTTAGTCTCCTGGGACAGCCTCTTCCAAGCCAGCACTGGAGTCTCCAGGCTTACTTCTGTCCAGGTAGATGGTCTCCCCTGCTGACCCTCACTCTTTATGACCCCCTCTATAAATGATTTCTTGTTGGCACTGAACTCAACTACATCTCTTCAGCTGCTTTAAGAAGCATTGGGAGACATGATCATGCAGGACCATGCACATTTGCTTTCTCACACTCATGGGAGCAAGGACAAGATGCTGGCACAGCACAGTGAGGAGGAAGAAGAACCAAGTCACAGGGCTGCCACCAAGGCCACCCAGCCCTGGTGGAGCCCAGCCGAGCTTCCACAAACCTCCAAGGAAGGGTCATGTGTTAGCTCACAGGCCTCTGCCACTCTAGGGTCACGTGGCCAACATGTCAACATTCTGGCTACTTGTTCTCTTTTCCAAATGCCCATCTGAGCACAGGTCTATGTCCTACCATCATACCCTTGGACATCTTTACTCATAAAGGTCAAAATTTTCAAACTCAACTTGTCCACATTATTACTTCATTCTCTTCCTCTGTCCAACTTCCCTAGAAGGCTCTGTGCTGCATGTCCACGATGCTGGAAGGCCTCTTTCATCTCCCCTCCCACACCATCCACCACCCATAACTCCACATTCTAAACAGTTCTCAGATGTACCCAACTCTGCTACTCCAGTAACCTTCTAGCTGGAGGTCATTTCCTCTCACATGAATTATTCCTAATGAATCCACTTTTCAAATGCTCAGACCTAATTCTCCTTTGCACTTTTGTCTTCTTCGCATACCTTCAATATTCTGTAGCAAAAAAAATTTTTAAAAGAAAAATCAAATCATGTCTTTCACAGCTGCCAGTCCTGGTGAAACACCCCCTTCCTGACTTCCCTGTGCTCCTGGGTACTTAGCTAATATTCTTAACTTTGCCTACAGGACACAGTGGTTGTTCCCTGATGAGCCTCTCTGTGGTCCAGGAAACCAGACTCCTTCAGACACATACGCAGTGCCTGCCCACAGCAGAGGCTTTCCACTGGGGGCCCCTGCCTGAACCTCATCTCCCAAACCCCCTGCCTGAACTATGTCTCTCAAACTAACTGACACTTGACAGGTTTATCAGGAAAACAAGACAAAATATTTGAAATTAAAGAGTTGTAGGAAGTCCTAAACATATGGTCACCATGACAACAGTCCAAGTGATACACATCAATGTGTCATGACTATTATAGACTTAGAGAAAACAGTAAAATGCTCCCTTAGTTAGCTTTCTCCTGCTAATTTTGCTCTCTTTGGGAAATTTAAAATTTTTCCTGACACTCTTTAAAGAAATACTTTCCATGAAAAAAATTGCCTGAGCTTCAAATGACTGTGCTTTGTCTCACAGCTCAGTGACCTGAGCTCTGTGTGGTAGTAAGGAGCCCAGGCATCACAACCCTCTAGACCCAAATCCCATCTTTCTGAAAGGAAGAAAATACATCCCCTGGGAAGCTGAGTTGTTTTGCTGACTAAATTGAGAGATATGTTTTTGATCATGCCCAACATTTCCCCTTATGTTATACGAGTTAATGTCTATTTCTTGTGCTACACGCACGGGGCCCTAGGGATATACCAGGAAACTTACCCAGATTGAGCCCCAGCCCCCATCCCAAAATTAAATTCTTTATGATATAAAACTGAGACAAATAGCCTGAAGGAAATTTTACACTTTCTTATAATTCTCACATGTGATTATCTCACGAAATCAGGGGTTAATTTTCCTACTCAGGGCATTCTGCTTCTGTTGTAACAGTTTCAGAATTTGAAGCATTCTGGGTCTGGGATTCTCCAGTTAAATTCTGCATCATAGGAAACTTCATAAAACGCTCTCTGAAGGTATGGCATAATCCATATTGGCCTATTCTCCTGGCAGTGAAAGCTGTTGTGGTGGCCCACATGTTTGACCTGGACTCTAACTTATCAGTCCACTCTATCTGTGTCCATGACTCTCTAAAGCCATACTCTGCTTCTCAGACAAGCAATACCCAAGGTCGCACTTTTCGCTTGGTTAATGTCTCCATTTCTGCCTCTCCACACTCTGGCCTCCTTAGGCTACAGCTCTTTACCCACTGCTGTCCTCAGTCTCAGGAGTAAATGCAGCTGCTGTGATAATTAAAATAGATACAATTGTATAAAGGTGTAAGAAAGAAATGTGAAAAATGCAGACAGTTCACTTTCAAGTGTTATAAAGCATTACAAAAATGATTATCAACTTAGTAGCTTGTTTTGTAGTACATTGAGAATATCTTTCCTAATATCTGCTGGATTCACAAAAATTTTGTCAAAATTCTCCTATCTTAATGCTCCCAACAGTTTGGGCATTGTTTTAAAATCACCAATCCCATCGACGTGACAAACGGTCCAAACATCACCTATATGTGACACCTGCTGCTATGAACTGATGGTAAGGAGCAGGTGTTTGGAAAATAGCAAATGGATTCTTGAGCGGAGTCTCAGGTCTGTACTGTCTCTGGCCTGAAGAATAGCGGGATGGACAGAGAAGACCAGGGACCATGTTCAGGTAAAATGCTGCCCTGCCGTTCTCTAAACGTGGCAGAGATCTACTCTATATGTAGCACAGCTCTATGAGTTCATATAGGAGGGACTGATCCTCCAAAATGTATTTTTGGGAACATTTATGATTAAAAGGTACAACGAGGTTTAAGTCATTTCTGTCACCAACCTGCAAATATTATTCACGGAGTCTTCGGGACAGTGGTGGTGGCATTTGCATCGCAAGATCTTCGGACGAGGGGTGGGGGCTGTATTCTCACCCTCCTCTCTCTTGGTGCCCACATTTAATTTTCCTGAACTTCTCAAAAGCATGTTATCAAAGTTTGCTGAAAAGAAGAAATAGTCAGAGTTAAGCATCTGTAAGTTAGCATACCACAGCCCCTATGCAAGGGTCAGATTAAATAGGAAATGAAATATTCATGACACTGAGATTTTCAATAAAAATATACTTTTTGTTCAGAAAACTTGGAGCTCAATTGAGTTTCATGATGTTGCAGGACAGGTTCTCCTATGTCCTAAGTCTTTGCTGACCTTGAAAGGCTAGGGCCAAAATGTTGGCTGGCCTTGTGGCTCTTCTATTTCTCCAACTTTGATCTGTGAACTTAGGTTGTTAACCATCCAGAACAAAAGCTGATTAGTATCCTGCAGCATATGCCATTCACTTTGCCTTACCTGACTCAATTGATTTTAGCTGTTGTTGTACATTTCCACTTATATTTCTGCTTTTTGCTTCTTATACTAGGGAGACTATACGATATTTACACATGTGTGTCTCGTTTATTTCACTTATGAGTATATGCTCAAGTGGCATCCACTTCAGTATAAATGTTTCAAACTTATCATTCTTAATATCTGAGTAATACTCCATTATATAGAAATACCACATCTTTTTCAACCATTCCTCATGTGATGGACATCTTGGTTGTTTCCAAGATTTTGCTATCACACATTGCCCTGCTATAAACATAGGTACACATCTATCACTATGATACAATGTTTTCAGTTCCTTTGGGAAAATTCCCAGTAGAGGGATAGCCAGCTTGAAAGGGATTTCTAGTCCTACTCTTTTGAGGAGTCTCCACACTGACCTCCACAATGGTTGTTCCAGTCTACATTCCCACCAGCAGTGGAGAAGTAGTCCCTTTTCCCCACAGCCTCTCCAACATTTGTTGTTGGTTGATTTCCTTATGACAGCCATTCTTTCTGGAGACTATGGAGCCACAGAGGGAAGAGATCGAAGTTCTATAGTGTGCCTGGGGAGAGTCACATGGAGAGAAAACTTTCTCTCAGGCTCTCACAGAGAGCAAACTGGTCAAGCATTGGCCATGACTCATCCACATGGATGACACAAAGGATCTACAGAATACGGTACAGGACTACAAGATAAACCCTGAGGGGACTTCACTGACCTCATAAGAAATATAAAGTACATGTGTTGGTATTTAAGTCTTGCTCTATCTAGGTCTTAACCATCCAGCAGAAAAGTATAAAAATGAAGTATACATTGCGGGGCCATAATATTAAGTTGAGCTATAAATGGCTATGGTCAACAACATGTTTGGATAACTCACTATTGTTGTGGAATACAGGACTGTGTTGGATTGTATTGTCGAGTTCAAGCACCTAAGTTAGTTGAATGATAATGGAGTACCCATCTTTGACAAGTGTAGAGCAAGGAAGGGGTAAAGAATGGAAGAATCATGATGTGTGTGTATGGACAGTACAGTTGGGGTAGATAAAGCTGTACTTCTACATAATTCTATGAGGGGCAAGATTTACACTAATGGTGATTGGACAGGATATTATGTCGGCTTCTAGTACTATGGACAACCGCTAGAAAAATAACAAGGTAGAAAGTATTAATTATTGAAACTTTGATGTAATTCAGGTATAAAAAGTAAGATACGCAAACAGCTACAGTCTCTTAATATACTGATAAGAGACATATGGTATAATAATGCCTGTAAGTATAATATCACCTTTTATGATACCAAAACATTATGAAAACAGTTTGTAATGTATTAATTTATGAAACCCATCTTGTCAAGGTATCTTAAAACTGTCTCATCGATATTTGTACTTCAATAAAAGAAAAGTAAAATTAAAAAAAAAAGAGTAAGTAGAGAGTTAAACAAAAATCAAACTGCACGGTTAATACTTCGAAGAATCAATAACTGATATCTGAGTTTCTGCACATCAAATGAAATCACCGACAGATTAAAAGAAAAATCCATGAATTATAAAAAAAACATAGCTGATTGTCCTTCAAACAAAGAAGTTACATCTAGAACATAGGAAGAATAAATATCAGGCCCCCAAAATTCAAAGATGCAATCCAAAAATGAGTATCTGAAATGAATATACACTTCTTTGATGAAGAAATATGAATGGCAGATATACAAAAAGTGTTCAACATCATTGTTCATTCAAGAAATGCAAATTAAAACGACATTGAAATTCCATCTCACCCCAGAAAAAATGGCTGTCATCAAGAATAACAAAAATACTAGATGGATTTTGAGGATAAATGAACCTTTCTTCACTGTTGTTAGGAATGTAGATCGGTACAACCACTATGGAAATCAGTGAGGAGATTTCTCAAAAAACTTGGACTGGAGGCCGCGTTCAACCCAGCTATTGTCCCCCTGGGTATTTTCTCAAATCAACTGAAAACATGTGCACCTGTGCTTATAAAAACGCAATGTGTCATAGCTAAATCTTGGGAAAAACCCAAATGCGCATCAACTGAGAAATGGAGAGAACAGATATGGTATGTTTACACAATGGAATATTACTCCACTTGGATACAACCAGAGACCATACTTATAAGTGAAATAAATCAGAACCACATGGGTAAACATCTTTTTGTCTCTCTAGTGTAAGAACCTGAAAGAGTACATAAAATATGAATCTGTGAAAGGGAAAGGATCTGTTCAAAGGTGGGAACAACTGGGGTGAGGAAGAAGACAGAAGAAGGAGCCAGGAGGGTATTTATGTTTGCAGGTAGGATGGCTTGCATATTCTATTACTCTTTTCTTCTGGTCTAAAGAGGGGAGAACTGATGCTTGTGGTTTTATTTTTTAAAGAATATAAAATAGTGATAGGAGAAAAAACAGCATTAGAAATGATACAAAATTTCACTAAAGAAAGCAATAAGAAGTCAGCATTGGTTGCTGTATTACATGATGATATCTTGAAATTATTTGCTCAGATTACCAGATATAAAATTAAAAGATTCATTTAAAGAAAGAACAAAATAAAACAATAACAAAAATTTGTAAGCCATTGAAAAGAAAAAAAACATAAGAATAAAAGAAAAAACTTAAGTATTAACTGAATAAAGGGATAACTGAATGACAGAAAAACATATATTTAGCATATGCAGAATACTTTTGATAATTGTACTGTTGATTTCTTCTGGTCTTTTGAAAGGAACAGTTAATCCTTAATTTTTTTGTCCTTTCCAATTTCTTATAATTTATTCTTAAACCAGTTTTGCTGGCTTTTATCTGGTGATCTGAACAACTAATTTTAATACAGCACTATTCAGCCATTGTTGAATTCATATTGTTTTGTTTGGTGAAGTTCTGTATCTTTTTTTTTTTACTATTTTGTATTCTTTTTAGATGACAAAAACTAAAGGAGTACTATATGAAATAGATATGTATAGTGTATATTTGTTATTTTTTAAGCCATAAGTAAATAGGTATTAAGAATGAAAAGATTCAGAAAAATCCATAATATTTCCTGGCTCTCTGTATGTCAAGCTAATTAGCCGGCTTTTTAGAGAATAATACTTTAAGTCAAATCCATGAGGGCATGGCATGGCACATGCCTGTAATCCTAGCACTCAGGAGGACAAGACAGGAAGATATCGAGCTCAAGGACTGGGTGGCCAACATACAGAGTTCAAGAGTAGCTACATAACAGGATCTTGTCTTCAGCAATAAAATTAATAAAATGTGGAAAATCAACTTATTAGAACTTCCCTTATGATCACTAATGCTAATGACTCTAACAGTTTATTGTATTTTTGCAAATGTACATAGCATATCTACAGAACTTTGTCTAATCACTCTTTGCAAACCTAGTTTTGAGCACATACTATTGACTGTAATGAGAAGCAGCAGTATAGGAGCTTGTTCTATGTGGAATCCCACTGTACCCACATGTGTGGGTCTTCATTTGGCTATGGAACATACACAGTCAACAAGATCTTGTGGATTCTTTTTTTTTTTTTTTTTTGTCTTTTTGAGATAAGACTTCACTATGCAGTTCAAACTGGCTGAGAGTTCACTTCACAGCCCATCATCTGGCCTTGAACTCACAGTGATTCTCCTGCCTCAGCCTCCCACCCAGCCCTCTCATGTAATTCTGAGATAGATGGTGCACAGACACCACTCTGAGAAATCCTAGACTGGAACAAGCAAATTACACTTAATAATGTGTTTAGTATTTAGTAAGTATTTAATCCAGTCCACAGTAAATCCCAACAGGTGCTTAGCATTCTTCATCCTTCAGTTAAATTCTAAAATAAAATAAAGTTAGGCATGGTTCCTGTTTCTAGTTTGTCCCAAAAGCCGTGTGTTCCAAGTCTGTTCCTAGGACTCTGTGAGCCTGCCTCGCTCACCTGGCTCAGTGCATGTCTCCCTATCGCCACCCACACATCAGACAGTGGCTTCTTTTTAACTATGGCTCTCAAGCTCACTAACTTGAGCTACATCAAAGGGCAAAGCAACAAAACAGTGTATTTAAGACTCACTGCTTCCTGCTTCCTTCCATAGCAGACCCTTTCTCTTCGAAGTTTTAAAATAATATAGCAAAATTCTATTTATTTGAGGATGTTACTTGACAAGTGTGCCCAGAATGAATGACTGCCACGTGCCAGGCACAGCCTGGGTCAGTGTCATGAGCAAAACATACAGAGCCTTTGTCATCTGCTAGGAAAGTTCATTCAGTGAAACTTCTGCACTCAAAGGCCTAAAATAGAAGAGGAAATACCTTTAAAAATAGTAATAAAATGCTATTTTGGCCCAAATCTTTTTCACATCATAAGTTTATTCGGGGATAAGTTACCTATAAAATTTAGCTACAAGAAGGATCTTTGCAAAAACAAAAAGAAACACAGAAGAGCAAGACCAGAAAAGACGGTTGTTTAAAATGCTCTCATAACAACAACCCATATCTGTGACGACTGAAGTTTAGTTATGTCTCTAAAACAGGATTCTTATGTTGTCCCTAAAATGTAGAAATAGAGTATAATTATCAACAAGAAAGAACGTTAAAATGCAGTGTCTGGTGGGAAAGGCAGATTATACAGCACCCTACTATGGAATCCCCTACGATAAGACGACAGAGGCTGAGGCCTGAAAGTACCATGCAGAAGAGTCCAGGAGAAGAAAACACCACCATCAGCAGCAGCCCGGGAAACTGAAGGAGAAGTCGTGGTCTGCTGCATGAGAAAAAGCGAGCTGGTTCCAAAGATGAGAGAGGAGATGAGCTGGGAAGCAGAACAACTTTACTAAAGGACCACAAGCCGCTCCAGAAGAATGCCAGGGCAGGGTGAGAAGGGAGGGTAAAGGGCTAGCTCCTGGGAGGAGCAGCTGTTCAACTGGAAATGGAGGCAAGGCAAAGCCCCAGGGCAAGGGGGTGTGTGTATACCAGGAGGCCGGGAGGCAGGCCAGAGGCTCTGGAAGGGAGCTCCCACGCTGAAAGAGAATCCCTCATGCAGCCTAAATTTAAACTGCCAGTATGGAAGTGAATTTGTGGTGCAATCCTAGCACACTAAGCAAGTAAGTATTTTCCACATGCTCATGCATGCACACTCAGGAATAATATGGGATAGTAAGTGGGCGCTAAGTGAAACAACTAGACCCTCCTCCTCCTTGTAGCGGAAAGTCAAAAGCAACGTCTAAAACTTAATAACCACAATGCAGCAGCACTGATTTATTGATATGAAGGAAAATTGCAAAAGAATGAATGAAAAGGGGAATAGATACAATTACTACTAGAGGGGGAGAAATTGTAGTGTCTATGCTAAACAAACAAAAATAGCAGATGGTAAAATAATATAATACGTCCAGTGGTGTGTGTGGGGGCATCATTTTATAGATATTTATGACATACATAAAAGATCTTCCTTCTTGTAGAATAATTATCTCTGTAAGGGGATACTGAATTTTGTATCATGAAATTTTAACTTTTCATTCAAAAGAGCCATAGCTTCATATTTTTTTTCAATTTTTACACCTGCATGGACCTAGAGAAAAACAAATCAAGACAGATAGTAGTTAAAGCTATTCAAATGTATTTGTAAATTGCTTATCTGTTGGCACAAAAGAAGAAATTAGTCTCAGTTCTTGATACAAAAAAGAACATTCAGTGAAAAATGAACCAAGACATTGTAAAAGAAAATCCAGGAAAGAGAAGGGCAGTGTCTATAGCATCTTTATCACAGAACCAGCAAGCATTCACTGTACTAATAGTTCTTTCCAGTATTGCATGTGTGTGGGCTACACCTGTGTACCCCTTTTGCTGTTATTAGTTATCATCAATGTACTGTATAGAAGTTGAATATTCCTAATCTGAAGACCCCAAATCCAAAACCTTTTAAGAAGCAGCAGAACGTAAGGAGTCTGATGGTTTAATACATGTAGCTTCTATTTCATTCACAAAATTATTAAAAATATTGTATAAAGTTACCTTCAAGCCATGTATTAAGGTATATATCAAACACAAACAGTTGTTTTTATTTTGACTTGGGTCCCAGCCCCAATATTTTTCCCTATGTATGCAACTATTCCAAAAACTTAAAAAAAAATCTGAAATCTACAATATATTCCCAAGAACCTTAAATAAGGGAAAATCAACTTACAATATCTTATAGAATGTCCTAAGTATTCTACAAAAAAAAATAATAAACACTCAAGTTTAAGCCTTCCTTATAGTCAAATCCCAGCTCTGACCCACCCTTTATATAAAGATGGTGAAGATAAAATATTTTAAAAATAATTAATATTTCAAATTCAGGCAGAATAGATTATTTAATCAGAAACATTCATAAGAACAAAAGGAACCAACTACATCTAGTGCATAAGACAGATACCATGCCTCTGAACTAAGCTAAAAGCCACTATCACAAATGAGTGTGTAGGTTAGTCTTCATAGAATGGAAACTAAATGAATAAAAGTAGTGAGATGAGAAATGATTGCTTTTAATTAAACATTATTAAATTAATGGAATAATTTAAGTCTGAAAGAGGTAAAGAGTTCTTCCCTGGATTTCATCAAAATAATCAAATGAAGGAAGTACTCTAAAAAATACAGTTACTGTTTATTCATCTACATATATTTAATTTGCTATGAATGAAAAATCATTATCATATAATTCACAAAATTTCAATCGCCAGATAAAAGCAACTGTTAATCTGGAATGAACCCACAGCAGGCACCAGATACAAAAGGAGAGATAGGCAGCAGCAGAGGAAATAGACATGGTTAGGCACATTTAAATGAATGTGGATAGACAAGCATTACATAGATATGGTCAAACACATATTAAGTAGACATGGTTAGACACATACTAAAGGCTGAGAACAACGAAAAAGAAAGATGGGAAACTCTAATGTCCCATTCACATGCAGAAAAAGGACCAGTGAGAAAGTGATCCGCCTTATCTAATGCCAAGATTATGAAAAGGGATTTATAAAGTGATCACTTTAACCTATTGGATTACATTTAATCTGTATAGAATTCAGCCTCACAGACAGAATCCATGATTCTGGATAACAAAACAAAGAACGTATCAGCTAAGATTTGAAAAGACAACTATGTGACTATATAAAAAGCAATCATAAAAATATTTAGCTCAATAATTATAATGAAATATGAAATAGAAAGACAAAGGGTATGTACTTGTAATACATGTGAACATTCAAGGCACCATGACAGCAATTATAAAGGGAGAGACTAAAAAATCAAGTATATATTTCACTTTGCATTGTATTGCATTAGTAATCCTGCCTTCGAAATGGGAAAAGTAGATTTTAAAAGATAGTAAAATGTTTGATTCAGGCAGCTCACAAATAATTTAAGATTTCTACCAGTTAAATCCTCATTTTACTTGATTTTGTTTAAAAGAAAATAACCACTTAAAACAACTGGAAGATATATGACTATGAAAAAAATTATTATTAATATATTTACTAATACAGTAAAATCTTTCTCAAAGAGCTTTTTTTTTTTTTTTACCAAGGAAAGTTGAACAAAGTTTGCACTTAAATATTGAGCAAATTTCAGCAAAACGTAGTATTTCTTCCCAACACAATTACAGATAATTATAGGGTCTTTTTCCTAACAGCCAGAGAATCATGAATAAACTTTACAGAATAGAAAAGAACTGTCTGGATATTTTATGTGAATAGTCTCTACACTAAATAATTGGTTTTCTAAAAGCCCATTCTATATTTCTGTTTCTCTTTCAGCCTTTATTCCCCTTCCTCTCTGTTTTTAAGTGAACTACCTTTAGTTTAATAGTATAAATCCAAACATATGGTTAGGTTAGCTGTTTACATGGTAGCTAACCCAGCAGTTAACTATTCAAGTTTCCATAAACAAACAAAGAAAAAAAAAAACAAGTTAAGCTTTTCAAAGTCAATCTACTCTTAGCTATCGTTTTTTTGAAGATTCCTAGACTTGAAGGGTACAAATGAACTGCAGCATCCCTTTCATGAGACCGATAAACCACAACTAAATCAATTTCCTTACCATTATCAAAAGTCGAAGGTGTATACTTTTCAGATAAATTGATCACTTTATCCTAAAGTAACCTAATGATCAGCCTAACACAGCAGTGTGACTTCCATTAAGTTATAAGTTAAATGAAAAAAGTGGAGTATCTTAAATATTGTCTCTGCTGTACACTGGAGTTTTGTACATTTTCCAGGTATATACAGACAAATTCTTTAGGAATTTTTTTGTACAAACAATAAGGTAAAATTATAAAGAGTATTTATTTTGAAAGATGAACAGTGATGAGCTAGAAGACTCATACAAACATAAAGCAAAACTCACTCATTGTTGTACTCAGTAAGTTGTTTACTTAAAAAGTTCTCTATAATTTTATATTATTGTGTTCTCTATGACTTACAAAGAAAGAATATACATACATACATTATATATATATATATATATATATATATACACACACACACACATGCACATGACAGTGAAAATAATCATACTACTATTGGAAAATTGTGTGATCAATTTTGCATGACTATATCTGGTATTCTGAACAACTAATTTTAAGATACCAATATGCAATATAAAAGCCACCGTTAACTTCCTGTCATCTTGTTTTGAAATTCTGTATTGTTTTTATATTCTCTTAAAAATCAAAGACACAAAAATAAAATGAAACTTTACAATATTGCCAGTTAGAAGCACAATGTTAACAATTAAATTTTATCTTAAATATTTATGTAGTAAATCCTAAAGCATGTTTTAGCTATGTGCACTGTTTATTTTTCTTATTAATATTCTCTTCAAATATACTATAAGTAAGTAGCCGGGGAGATGGCTCAGTAGAATAAATGCATATCTGGCAAGTGCAAGGGCCTGAGTTCAATCCCCAATTCCACCAAAATAAAAATACGATAAGTAAGGCATCTTAACTTTGTGATACAAAAGATTATTTTGTTACAGGCAATGAAGAAAACATCAGAACCTACTATAATATTAAAATAAAGAATAAGAGATATATTTAACAATATATATTATTTATCAATTAAAATATGTAAAATTAAATCTCAATATATAATACCCTCAGAAATTGATATAAATCACTATTATTATTTTTTAAATTCTCTACCTTGAGAGTACAAAATATTGATGGCTTTCAATGTACTGCAACATTTCCACTAGAGGGCAGGCAGGAGCAAGAAGAGGATTCGCAATTCCTACCACAGGCATTCCCACTTTTGGTGAAGAAGTCAGCAGAAGGTACTAAACTGGTGAACTTTGAGAATGATCCATCCTACTCATTCATATAGTTATGATAGCATTATGACCAGTTTCCTCTCTCAATCAAAACTAGTTTTTATATTGCTCAGAGAAATATAAAAGAAGTATATTTCTCAGAGAAATAAAACTTGTTTCTGACCTTCAAAACAATAGACTTTTAAAGCAACTTTTAGTGATACACAGTAACTAATAAATAGTTAGATAGCTAATTATAATATGACTAATTTATATTTTTACCATTTAAACAAACTGTGAATAATTTGCTGCAGTTTTATGTGGTATAATTTATAGGCTTTAATTCAAAAGACCTGAACTTCATTTTCATTGCCTATCCCTGTTTTATAATAAGGCATTTTCAAATACATAATTTCCTACAGTCGTGGTAGCAAAAGCAAAAGGGAAAAACATCTATACACGAACGAAGGCAGCATTGGGGAACACTTGGGGGACAGGCTTAGATTTCTTAAGAGAAGCAGCAAAATACAAATGGAATTTTCAGTCAAAGACACCAAAGCAGAATCACACAGGGGTGGATAATCAGCAGAGGCTGACACACTGTTGACCCAGGACACTTCCTCCTCTGAGTCACTGTCAGAGGAAAGCCAGGCACAGAAGGTGTGGGTGCAGGATCTGAGGTGGTACCGGGGTGGGAGTCAGATGGCCAGGCAGTGTCGGGTATGGCTATCAAACAATGCAGCCAGATGTGTACAAGGCACAGGACAAAACAAACTGAGTTCACACCTAGCTCCCTTACCTCCCTGCTAAGGGGTCTGGTAAGCTGCCTAACTGTCCTTGAAAAAGATGAGAATAGCAGTTAGGAGAAAATATCTAAAGGCACTCATTGGTGGGAGTGGGTAAATGCCTACCATGGTTCTTTGCACATAGTAAAAGACAACAACAGTGAGGCACTGTTGTTTTCAGCACTGCTGAAGATACCGTTTCTATTCTTCAGATTTATCTTGCCATTTCCCTTCCTTTTCCCTACATTTCATGTTTCTACTTCTTTAGCTTTCTTCCTTCTTCCTCTTCTCTCTTTCTTGTTTCTTTCTTCTTTTTTTTTTAATGTATCTGGAACAGAGTCTCACTACACAACTAAGTTCCTTTTCATTTGCTTCTTTTCACTTTCTTCATACTCTGCACAGATTCCTCACTGCGAGCAAAACATCTCTAGATATGTGCAGCACTTGGGTTTAGAAATATTAAAAGTTTATTCAAGGATGACTAACATGTTTACTAAATGCTGTTATTCTTATAGTGCCTTGAGTTTTTAAATTCAAATAATAAGTGAATATGTTTGCTTTACACAATGGCCCAGGATTTGTGACAGTGGCCTCTATGGTGTGATGACTGCACTGGGAAAACAAATCAACTGCATAGAGAAAACCAAACAACACTAAACAGAACAAGAAAACAGATGTGAGGGCACCAGCAAAAGGAAGTCCTGGACAGGAGCACATCAAAGGGGAGACTTCCGGGGTGGCGGCCATCAGCCACAGTCTTCGTAGAAAACAGGCACCAACACAAGGGATGTTGCAAGCTTTTCATTTCAACGTGTTGCTCAGTATTGATACTGGGTAGACTGAGAGGATTATGTAAGGTTTGAATTGATGAGATCTACTGGTTTCATAATGTCTTGCTTGTATCATGAAATATTTGCACGTGATTTCTCCTCCTAATACTCGTGTGTACATTACCACATCACACAGGTAATGTCTAACAAACAGGGTCACACCGTGTTACACTCTAAAGACTCTATGACAAGACCCCAAAACACCTGGATAAAAAAAAAAAGATAGCTTCAATCATTAAATTTTTAATTAGTGATTCTAGACTTAAGCATATCTAAAATGGTGAAATGTTGAGTTCTCTGTAATCACATATATATTATTTATGACCTAATTTTTTTCTTGGGTTTTATTGTGCTTAATTTAGAAAACTCAACTATAACGTTGACTTCAAAACTTTTAAAATACCCTAACATACAAATTTGTAAAGTGTTCAAAATTATAAACATGAGAAAGCTGACAAGCAGGTAATTAAGATGGTTAAAAATACTAAACTAGTTGAATACATACCCATGACATAACATAGAGAATAATTCATATCTGACAGAATGGTTATAAAATCCAAATGTCTCTATATTTTAATATGCCAAATCAGGTCTGCAGTGTTAGAAAACAAAGTGAGCCACCATCTCTTTGACAAAAATGTCAATGAATCTACTAGAACTTGGAACTTGGCAGATTTCCAAACCGGGAGCTATGGTTTGTTCAGTGGAGTTTCTACCAGTGCCCTGCGTCACAGCATTCTGAAGCCAACTGGAATGGATGTCCCACTAGCCCCCATACAACGTACCCCACAGCTCTGCAGAGCATTCCCAAGATCCCCATGTGTAAAAGTGCCTCAAGCAGATCCATGTATATGAGTACATGTGACATGCAGGGTGTGGTAACAAAGCCAGAGAGATCAGAAGCCACGTCGTCATATGCGTTGTATTCATTTTCCACGAAGAAGAAACCTGGCAAGCATTTAGGATTTCTGTTTCTAATCCTGAGCATATCCTTCAATTGGATAATTGTTGGAAGACACCTTAGTAAGGGTACAGTGTGGCCTAAAAATATAGTAATACATTGCAATTCAAACACTTAAATATATATGCACTACAACCACTAAAATAAATTTAGTATATACTATTAACAATAATTACTCATGAGTTTGAAGGTCATTTTTCACTGGGTTAATGTAGAATAATAACGATAATTAGAACCAAATGAATGAAAACAGCAATCTAAATATTGTAAAAGTATAATGGACTAATATAATCTGTAAGTAAATCATTTCAAACCTGCAGAAGTATCCATAGGGCTTTTATACCGTCTTACTATGCTCCACAGAAATCTTTTGTAGGCTATACCCACAGTGATATAAATTGCTAAAACATTCTTGCGTTTGTTCCTTCCACCTGTGTACCTAATCTTGATAAGGTATACATAACTTCCTTACTAAAAATAAATGACATAGTCACTCTATTTTCAAAACCTTCATTTGACTTAATACCCTAAAAATAAGTTTGCATATTTTAAAACCATTTTTGCATGAATGCAACTGTGATAAATAAATCTACAAATTATGAGTTGAATGCCATAAATTGTAAAAGAACTTTCAATGTCAAAAACTAAGCAAGTCACATTACAAAGCCTCTCCAGCCACAACACTTGATTTTAACCATGACAGCGCTGAAAACTGAACAGGGCAAACACACTCCAAGACACAACACAGAAGTTAAAATAATGCATACGGAAAGCTTCACTTGCTTAATAATAGCTACATTTTATGTTCTGAGGAGATTTCAGCTAAACAGCATTTTCTGGTGTGTGACCATGTTGCACATGTAATTTTTACACCCCCAGATCGTTCAATTCTGCCCCTGTTCCAGAAAGACTAAGTTCAGCTCTTACGTGTGTCAGATTGGCTTTCCTGGTTTTGCTTGTACAATCTTGAAGGGGAAAACAGCCTGGGTAAGACAGAAAGCTTCTCCCACTACTCACATTTGATTTCTGTATGCTTGAGGTGCCCTTGCCAGCTCCTCGAGAAGAAGGACATCAGGAGGAGGCACAGAAGTGCTTCGGCTTCTGCTGCAAAGCCCAGCACCAAAGGCAGCGCTAATCCTGCACCTGTGATGTGTTATTCAGCAGTTAAGAAATGCAGCCCAGACTGAGGTTGCTTAATACAGCTCAGCTGTTTTTCTCAGTACTCCCTTTGATTATAAGCTAGCAAGAGAGATTATTCCAGTCAGGCATTGAGCTATGTTCAGGATCTGTGGCATATGACAGTGGAAAGGTAAAAGGGGAAAATCCCCTGGAACAAGAGAAGAAGGAAAAGAAAAGAAAAGAAAAGAAAAGAAAAGAAAAGAAAAGAAAAGAAAAGAAAAGAAAAGAAAAGAAAAGAAAAGAAAAGAAAAGAAAAGAAAAGAAAGGCTACTGACCACCATGTATTACATAACATTTCCAGATGGTTAAATGCTGACTCTGATGATACACAAAGCAGAAAAGTTTCTAGATTTACCATTCATTTTCCAGCAATCTATCTTTCTCATAGTTCTTTGACATTCATAGTGATGTTTCAAAGTACACTGTCGCTCCATCACAAGCCCAAGTCCACAAGCAACCAACCACACAGCATTTACAAATCTTTCATTAGAGTTCAGATTAACTACAAGTCAAATTCTTTTTATAATTGTAACCTTTCAGAATCTTTTGAAAACTGAAGAGCAAGTGACTGATGTTACTTTTATTTTTAAATTAAATCTAAAATACATCATTTGACTTAATATAAATTTTGTTATAAAAAACTTATATTTCAGTCACAGGTATCCTAGCCATCACAGAAGGGTAAAATAGTATGAAATACCCAGCCAGCAGGACCTTGCCAGAAAGGATGCTGTACGTGAAGCATTTTAAGCTCAAAAAAGATAGAATGGTCAGTATGCTTACAGACTTTAAAATCTAACAGAACAGAGGCACAGAAGTTACCAATTTTGTTGTTTTCCTTGGTCATAAAAAGGGTTGCTGACTGTGCACACACACCAAACTTTCACTCTCCTTTTATGCTCTATATGAATGCAAAACCATCTGTTTCGGAGGTTAGAGACTGTGCCACTTCAAACAAATATCCTAACGTCCTTTCCAAAAACCAGATATCCTTTCCTAATAGCAGATGGCTAAAAACACAAACAAAAGTTTATTTATATGCACAAAAGGACTGAAATAAAGCAATTGTTTCAATTTGAAAACACAAATATAATTTAAATATGAACACTAAAGTATATACTTAATATTTTATTTGCTTCAAATGTTAATTATAATACTAAGAGAAAAAGTAAATCTAAAAATATTTACTAGAAAATATATATGTGCTTAGGATATATATTAACAACAAGATAAAAAAAAATCTTGGGTTTGTAAGCACATTCTTTCTCATCAGAATTTTATCATTCTTAATGGTTTTGTTAGATTCAGACAGCAATGTTAAAACAAAAGTGTACTTTGAGTTCCAGGTAATATTGAGACTCACAGAAGGAAAACCAATATTTAGGAGGCTACCCATGAATGGTATATTAGTTTCTCCCTATCTTCTCATTAATCTGGTTAGTACCTCCAAAGTAAGCTAAGACAGCTAAATCAAGTCAGACCTGTATCTATACCTATATCCATATCTATATCTAGACCTACATACATATACCTATATCTGTATCTATATCTATATCTAATCTACACACACACACACACACACACACACACACACACACATATATATATATATATGTCTGGTATACAAAGAATTCTGAGAAAAAAAACTAAAGCTTTCCTTAACTACATAATTGTCCATTAAAATGGCAAATCTCCAAACTGACATCTACTTTGTTCTGGTTTTAGGAAGGTGGTTGCCAAAGGATGATTCTGCTGAGTTCTGGGCAGAAAAACCTAGAAGAGATCTGGCTTGAAACTATGTTATTATAGTAATTGTGTCACCATAAGCCTGTGTGTGACACAGGCAGGAACACTCTGGCCCGATGCTGCTCTAGCTATCATCGGTCTTTTGATAAACAAGTGCTTCAGTTTTCAAAACATTTTCTAAAAGCACTTTGATACTCTTAGATTCTAATGTATCACAGTGGTCCAGCCTTTGACCACTTCACTGATTTTAACTTTCCTTCTTTATATTCCTTTATCTATTTATTCCCATAATGTTTATATCCTCACATTCTACTCTAAGGCTGAAAGGTTCCCTTTCTCCTCTTTTAAATAATCATTACTAAGGCCTCTCACAGTACATGACCAACAACAGCAGTCTAAGAGCCAGATGCCTCAGGAGGAATTCTAGCTCTCCCAAACCCTTCCTCCAAGTTTCTGTGTTTCAAGCCATACCAATTCAAGACTAACATATATGTGAAGCATATTGTTGAATATACAATCTTAAATTTCAAAACCAAAATAAAAAGATAGAAAAATATATACAAACTCATGTTGTATTTAAATTATCATTTCCAAATGGTTCCAAGACTAAGCAAAGGGGCAAAACTGGTATCTTCAAAGGTCATTTCTTTCAGCAAGTTGTCACATTCTCAAAGAGCATAAAAATCAAACAAGATATTTTACCTAATATAGTAGTGCTTCAGTCCCAAACAACTTACTCCCTGTATTTATCTACAGAATACTATATTCTCTATGCAAAACAACTGTAAAATAATAAAATATTGGTCAAATTTATCAGCTTTAAGTACTACAGCTGTCAAGCCCTTTGATTCCACAGACAGAGAACACTCATAGTTACATCATTTTCTCTAAAGAAAGAATGCAAAGATCTTTGGCAATTAACAGAGTCCATTTATGATTAGTGATTACTTAACAATTGAACTGGGCCAGGGAGATGGCTCAGTGGAATAAGTGCTTGCCTGGCAAGCACAAGGTCCTGAATTCGATTCCTGGTACCACACACACACAAAAAGGAAGTTATTTATTTTCTTTCTGTCCTTCTAAGGGGATTCAAAAAATATTTGTTTATCATTAAATCCACAGCAGCTATTTGGCAGTAATGTGAAAATTTCCAAGTGACTCAATGTCATCAAGACCCCCAAAGTACTAAAATTGTACTAAGTATTACAGATAATCTGCAATAAAGCAAGCCTCTCCAATAGTTACTTCCTATAGATGCTTCACCCCAAGGTCTTAGAAGAGTACTTTATGATGGCTTTTGTACATGGTCAAGTCACAGCCAAGGACAAAGACCTGTTCCCATTTCACAGCAATAAAGACAAAGCTTTGGACAACAAGGACCATCCCAAACAACCCACTCACCCAAATAGAGCAGGCTCCTGCCCCTGCGAGTGCAGTGTCTCCCACCAACAGGGGAGTATATATGCACAGAGATCCTTAGTGAGAGCCATGCAGCCTCCCACAGTGAGTCAGCGGGACCATGCAGCTACAAACAGTATGCTGAGAGCCTTTGTCTGTATTCTAAGATAAACAGTAGGAACTCTTCAGTTAAATAGATTGCAAGAAGTAAATTGCTGATGGCAAACTAAATAAAGCTTAATTTTGAAAGGAAAATTCTGTGAGTGATGAAAATCAATATGGGATGCCACAGATCTAAAATATATGATCACTGAATATTCTTTTTATATTATAAATATCAAATATAAATTATAACATTACAGTCCAGTTGATTTTTATTAAAGTTATTGCAGAATATTTTGTTCTTATTTTTGTTGTTGTTGGTGGTGGGTTTTTTTTTTTTTTTGGCGGAAACAGGGATTGAACTCAGGCCCTTGTGCTTTCGAGGGAAGCTCTTATTCCACTGAACCATCTCCCCAGCCCTAGAATACTTTGATTCAAAGCAAATGTATTAAAACTAGACACTTTCTCTTAAGTGACTACATTCACAATGCACAAAGAAAATTTTGTCAAGGAAAATTTTACATATCACTATGTACAATGCTAATATCCAGTTGGGTTGACTTTCTTTCTCACCACTATTTCTACATGGCAGTTTAATTACTAGGAGAGAAAATTTCTAGATGATTTCATTTAAAAAAACTCAGAGAATTATTTTATATCTTACTGTTAAAAATAATATATATATGTATATATGTGAAATCAGTGGCACCTCAGTTCATAAATGCTTTTGTTTGGAAACAATTTTGTTTGGAAAGTGTTTGGTAAAATCTTGGTTTTGTTTGTAGACTCTACACTGGGAAACAAACACAACTGTGGCCATCCTTCCCCAAATCATGGAACAAATTAAGTTCATGAACTCAGATTATTTATACAAGCATATGTCATATCAAAATGTTTTAAAGATAACACTGTATAATTAAATATAACCTATTATGGATCCTTAGACTTTTATACCACAAGTGATAAGAAATAGACACGATAAACTATGGCCCTTATTGCAAGCACCATATACGGGCAAAGCATTTCACTGAGAATGTATTTTTCCTACTTGTCAGAAATCAAATAAAAAAAATCTTCTCTTTTGCAAACTTCCAGATGTCAGAAACTTTTCAAAACAAATCTGAGGTCAGAGAACAGAATACACAGGTGTGCGTTATGTCAACTATTGAAAGGTACTTGCAGGTTAGCTTGGAATCTGATCCCTCTACTGACACATTCTTGTGGGCATTACAAATGCTCCCTGAAGGAATATTATACTAATGCTGACTAATTTTTAAAAACATCCCAAATCTCACTGGATCTATTGCTAAGCAGTATTGTTCAAAAGCATCTCTGCTAATAGCATCAAACTCACTGCCTCCTCTTAGGAAACCTTTAATGTTTTCTCCAGTATCACCTCTTCTGTTCTATTTTACTGACAAGTTGAACATAAAATATTCAATATCAATATACATAAATTTCTGACATATCATCAAAACTATGGCAACCCACATGGGAAAAAGTATTCATTTATCAGTAAAAAATGCCGGAAGACAACTCGTTTACATTAGTGGCCAGTGGTCTTTAAGGAAGTATTACCTGTTTTGACTGCTGGTCAGGCCTGGCATGAAAAGATGGCAGAGCTTTCAAGGATGGAAATCCCGGGATGCATGCAAAAAATAAGACACTAGCAAAAGTCCACTGTGTGCTAATCATTTAAACTCTCTGCTAAACACAAACAACAAAATAAATGTGGTACATTTTCAGTTAAAAAAAAAAAAAGAGAGAGAGAGAGACACGAAGAAAGGAGGTCTTGCCATTAATGACTGGGTTCTCTGTGAAGATTAGAAAAACCCTGCCTCTCACTTGGATCCTAAAAGCCATAGCTCTCTGATTATTTAGAATAACCACATCTGTGATGCTTTAAAAATATGTTAATAACATTAACGCTTACTCACAAGAATCTGTATTTTCACATGCACATAGCTCTAGAGTGGAGACCCACAAGCAACAAATTATCCCTACAAAATCTCTTTCTGTCAAATGTTCTCTGTATTTTCCAAACCTCAAAAATGTCTTATTATTGGACAGACCCTGCAGCTAGTAATCAAAAAGCTAAAACTCGGAATGCTTTCTTCGTTTTTCTTTTTTGTAAATCTGTCATCCAGGGCCTCAACACTCAGTAGCAGGGCCAGAGCCCAGGCACAGAGAGGATGGCCGGGTGCGGTGCCACTTGTTCCAGGGTCAGAATGGCCAGTGCTGTGCTCTGCACTTCCTGTCTACACACACCTGTTTCTCAGCTTTCCTTTTCCCCTCAGAAGATGCAAACCCACAAGGCTTCCCTGCACCCCAATTGGGGGGGAAACTGAAGTGGCAGGGGTCACTCTGGCCACATGGGGCCCTTTTCTGCCTTCACTTCCTATCTCCCAAACCACAAGACAGTAGTTTCTCCGAAACTAACATATTTTCAAGTCTCTGACACCTCTCTCTCCCCTCGCACTCCGGCTCCCACCAGAAAAGCCAGCAATGCCAGGTGTGAAATGTCCCTCCTCAGCCCCTCCGCTCAACACCAGTTCCCGCCTGTGGTCTCTTTCATGGCTGCCCCGCCAACCCTGGGGAGCTGCGGCCACCTGTCTGCCAGATTCCAGCCCTGCTCACACACCCAGATGGGCGGCCAGGGCTGCAGGCCCTTCGCAGAGGACAGTTTGCCTCGTATCCCTCCCATGGTTATGATCAAAGAGCCCAGGGCAACTCAGATGAAGAAGCATTTTAGGACAAAGAAAATGAGTGCATTTGGAAGAAAAAGCGAAAGAGCCCTGAATGGAAACCCGAGAGGTTTATGCTTGTGCCTTTATATCAAAATGTGGTAACTTATACACCAAACATGTAACCAAGCACCAGCTCTTACAATAGGCCAAATCCCACACGTAACAGGATAACGAGACTCCAAACAGGTGGAGGAATTACGATTTCTAAGCCCTTGCTAGCTACGTTGCTGACTTGGAATCCTCCAGAATGTCTTGTTTGGGAAAGCAGCACAGTGATGACTTTCCAAATAAGGCTGAGGCAGTAAACACAGGTTATGGGATATACTAGTTAGGAAAATACTGGGTGAGTTCATGAAATCTCTAGAAAAGACTCCGATAAACAACACTATCAAGAATATAAATTTTCTTCCAGAAAAACACCCCTGCATCCACACCATAGCACAGTAGTGCCCTGCTGCAGCTGCTTTTCCTGGGACCCTATTCCCTGGATGGGTAAGAGAAGGACAGCGAGTATTTCTAAAGAAGAGGAATCAGGGGCAGAAGGTAGTGACTGTTCATGCAGCTTCAGAGTAGTTCAGAAATACCCCATCATAAAATATTGCTAACTCTACCCTTAGTCATAAAGAATTTGACAAAAGGATATTTTATCCCATTCCCCTGTTATTGAAGATCTTAACTAGACAATGACAACAGGAATAAAATCCAAAACAGCCTGGCCACAGACACAGGAAATCATTCATACAATATATATGGATGATCATGTTAATATAGGGTAACTAATACTAACATACATAGATATAAATATCACCTTTATATGCAGCTTTACATATAACTAGATATAAATATATACCTTTATACATTATATGAAGACATATATTTGAATTTCCTAATTTCATCCATCTGATTTCAAGCAAATTTTAAAGCAAATGCCTACATTTCTATATCTAGGGAACATTAGCCACCCTTCAAATTACTTAAACTTGGGAGTTTGCATTGAGGTATATAAAGAAAGGAATTTGATTGGATTCAAAAAGGCAAGTACATTATACCAGTGGAGGGTAAAGTGACATGACACAGAGCCCAAAAACACAGCAGCTGCAAAATTCCAAAATCAACATATTAAAGTAGCCTGAGAATAATCCACATTTCCCTTGAGCTTATTATATATGCAAAATGTATTACATAAAGGTTGTATTTCACTCTGGTTCAGACTATTAATTAACTGTTCTTAAATTCCACTTAACATTAGTAAATTGGAAACAAAGTATGAAAAACAAAAAGAACACATAACTATCACAAAGCAAAGCGGTGACCTCACCTGAATCCCCCACACAGCACCTCCAGGCTGGGGGCTGGGAGCCTGGCTTCACCACACACCACTTCTAAAGCCTCAGGAACATAGCACACGCACCTGAAGTCGGCCTCTCTGAGGAGACAGCTGTCTGACCTGTGTCACCTGGGCCTCTCGTTTTCAAACACTGCCAGGTCCAACTGCTTTTCAGTCACATCAGTTCTCCCCCAAGCTCCTTTCTCAGGTCACATCAGCTAAACTTCTAACAATTACCAGGTTTCTAAGGCTTAAAAAAAATCTAAACAGAAGCAATAAAAATCCAGCAAATAGCCACAGGGCCATGGTTTTTTTTTAATTTTCAGTACTCTCTCTAATTTTGCTTTGCGTGTTTTTGTTTACTTTATCCTTTTTTTTTTTTTTTTTTTTTTTTTTTTTTTTTTTTTTTTTTTTTTTTTTTTTTTTTTTTTTTTTTTTTTTTTTTTTTTTTTTTTTTTTTTTTTTTTT
>PVKA01016914.1:0-46850 GCA_004027165.1 Ctenomys sociabilis | reverse complement strand
AAAAAAAAAAAAAAAAAAAAAAAAAAAAAAAAAAAAAAAGAAAACCTAAAACACAAGGAAAATAAGGAGATCCCAGAGTATCAGGGACTGAGTGGCAACACTCATTCACCGCAAGGTTGAAATGATTATGGTAATACACAGCTGAGTCAGCATTGTCTGACTCATGGAAGCTCACAGGGTTGACTTGTTGGTCACTCCCGGAAGTGAAATAAACAAAAAGCCTATCAACTCCTTGTATTAGCTATCTAAGGGTGAAAGTTATAAATCAAGTGGACAAAAGTCCAATAGCAATCATGAAAAATGAGATTCATAGGCCCTCACTCTTAGCTTTAAGATACTGCTTAAAATTCCTTTAAAGAATCATTTAAATAAAGGAAGGGAGACAGCATCCATCAAGATGGACCCAGAACACTAGCAAATATTTGTTCTATTAATATGTCTTTCAGCCTTCCCTAAGTAGATTGGTGGTCATTTACCAGGGTAATTATGAATTTAGGAAAAGGCAGCCATACTGTTCATGGTCTACTGGACACTAGTTCCTGGAGGCCCCAAGTGTCATTGTGTTCCACCAATCACACTAAAGGCTGGTGTGTGTCAGATAATCAATAGAGTTTTACCTCAGGTGTGTCTTGTAATAAAACATTGGGTCTCTAATATAGTCTTAAATTATATGCTCCCTGAAAATTCTTATATTGAAATCTTACCCCTAAAGTAATAGTACTGGGAAATAGGGTTTTTAGGAGGTCATGGGTCCTGAAAGTGGCAACCTCACCAGTAGGGTTAGTGCCTTTATGAAAGAGAGTACAGAGAGAAATATAATCCTCTAGCCATGCTGGAGCACAGGTAAAACGCACCATGGAGCAACCAGAATACAGGCTGTCACCAGGCACCAGGCCAGGTGTTGCCTTCACCCTGACTTTCTCCAGGACTGTGAGAAATAAATACTGTTTACAACTGATCCAGTTGGTGCTATTTTGTTATAGCAGCTTAGATAGGCTGAAACAGCCTCGAAGCCCATCCTGTAATTATTTCTTGAATTACAGAACACATAATTGGAATAGATTGTAATATTTGGTTTTAAATAACAACTTGACTGAATTGAAGGAAACCCAGATATCTGGTTATAAACATTAGTTATTCCAAAACATTATGTGAATTGTTCTCAGTGCTTTAGTAGATACTGAGGCAGTCTTTCTTCTGCTGAAAGACAAAGCCAAATGGTTTGAGAAGAATGATTTGGTTGCCCCAAGTGTACTTGTAAGGGTGTGTCCACAGAAGCCTGTGTGAGAACTGCTGTACTATGTGGGTGGTCAGTGTCGGGGAGGGGTGTATCATCCAGGAGGCCAGTGCCTAAATAATACAAAAAGTCAGAGGCAAGGAGGAGTCTCATTCTGAATTTTTCTCTAAATACAATAGATTTGGTTTTTTTCTCTAAATACAATCATTTGTTTAATTATGCCTCAGTAGTTCAGCATTTAAAGTATTTTTCTTGTTTTTACTTGGTAACTAGTTTTATATGTTCATCATTCATTAGTATGGTGCAACACCTGAATCTCGATAACATAAAAGAAAACATGTTTACTTACCATACAATTTTGGAGGACAGAGGTCCAAGCAAAACAATGCCAGCTCTAGTGAGGGAACCCTTGGCTATGCCACCCGATAGCAGATAGCAACACGGTATAGCACATATGAGAGCGAGAAATGCTAGGCTAAGACATTCAGAATGGTGGCCTAGCTTGCTCTTGTAGCAGCGCTTTCAGGAGAACTCATTCAGGGTCCCAGCAGAACTACCTTAATCCCTCCTTAGACCCCAGCCCTGTGATCCCTCCACTTGGTACATCATAGAAAGGCTTCCTCACCTCCAGTATCAAACTGAAGACCAACCTTCCCAAACATGAACCCTTGGGAAACAAATGCATCTCCAGTGATTCCTTTAGTATGTAGAAAAACTTTTCTGAGCTCAATTATGTTCTGTGGGAGGATTCCTAGAAGAGAAGCTGAATCAAGGAGCATGAATATTTTATGGTGTTTTGAGTTGTATCATCAGCTTGATATTCAGAAACATTAGTTAATTCAGAGTTCACTTTGAAGCATATTCTTTTCATTTTTTAGCACATTAAGCCAATCTTAGTCTAAGCTTAAAATTATTTTCTGATTGTATTAATTTTTCATTTATTTGATTACTAATAAAATTGAATCCTTCAAATATTTTCTACTTCCTCATTTGTGAATTATTGTTTTCTGAAGTTATACATTTTTTATTAATCATGTTATTTCAGCAACATATTTAAAATTACATTATTTAAAGTTAGATTAGGCCAGCTAAATAGCTCAGTGGACTAGAGTATCTTCTTAGGCAGAGCACGGTGCCCAGGGTTCGATCCACAGCATGCTGTGTCAGCTCTAGCCCCCTGCCCCCACCGGCATGCTGAGCCAGCAAATGAGACTGGGTGTGGTGGCATGCGGCTATAATCCCAGCATTTGGGAGGCTGAAAGCAGAATCACTGAGTCTAATCTACATAGTGAGACCCTGTAGACCCTGTACTAAATACAAATAAATAAATCTATGTGATTCATACAGTCATATCTATAAATATTTTCTGTATGTGTCTGTAAGTTTTCTTTTTATGATCTCTTTTCATGCTTCTCCATGTTAAAAATAGTACATTTTAAATTGGATGGATTTTATCTTACATATTATTGTAGATTTTTTTCTTTTCTGTTTCTTTCCTTTTAATATTTATCTTTTGGACTACTCTGTTTTATTTGATGTATTGCCAGGGTAGAAACCTTTGAATCAAGTTTATTTATTCAGTCAATAAAAACATTCAGGGTTTAGTACAAACCAGGCAGAGTACTAGACAGGACTGCTAGACAGCCATGCTGATAGGGAAGTTTAAGTCTCATTTAGTATTACTGAGAAAGAACCCTTAACTGATTACCATATTGAAAAAGGAGAGAGAGGATTTCATGGACTGGCAGCCCCAGGGCTAGGAATCTTGCTCTTCTTTGGTATGGTAAGATCCAACTCATGCCTTATAGGAAACAGAACTTGTGATGAGATATGCGCTCCACAGTGTTGAAAGCTGCAAATGATTACAAGCCATTATGGCCTGAAAAAGAGTATATTTTCATGGGCTATTAGGGTTATTGATCTTTTTTCTTTACATCTAATTGACTAAAAGTTGGAAGAAACAAGAAAGTTTTTTCTATATGTATCTTCACATCCTTGAAAGCCTATTGTTCATATAACCTTACATTCTGACTTTTCCTTTAACATTATGAAATGTTTGCATGACATAAACTTAGTAAGCATCAGTTGTGTATAGTAGTTACATATGAAGCTTTTAATAAGAAAATTACTCTGTTCAAAGCAAAGTTCCTCTTCTTAAATAGATAATTTTATAGATTCTTTAGTCATGATATTATCATAAAATCATGCCCAGTTTTAAAGAATCCCCATTTAATCAAAGTGAATTAAATATAAGCACAAACTTGTGGCCCACAAAACAAATTTCTTGTTTAAGTTTCCAGGCAATATCTTCTATAGATTATTCTTAAAATAATGTATTCAATAATTGATAGGACCTCAGATACAGAAATTAACCATAATAATGAATTACTATCAGTAATAAAGTTTCATGCATTCTAATGACTAAATTAGAATTTTTTCTTTGTAGAGTATATAACACCTCACATCTTTAAGCAATTCTTCTCCTTTGCCTCCTTTGCAAAAACTCATAAGTATATGGTATTTTGGTAAGAAGCCAAAATACAAAAGAAAAGAAAAAGAAACTTTTCTCTACCACTTTCCGTCTGAAGCTTCCCCAAGTTTTTAATCTCTCTTCTTAGCCAAACATAACAGAAACAGAGGTCACCATTACCAAGCCCTTTCACCTACTTACCTTTTACCCATTTATTTTCTAACTTCTGTTGATCTTCTACCTCCCCCTTAGCCTGTTAACTTTTATGGGGTTCTTTGAGACTTTAGTTTACTTTCTTCCTCTACAATCCTACCAGTTACACTCCACTTTCTTCTGAAAAACTCTCCTGCCCATTCATCTGGTTTTCCGGTTACTTCTCTCCTGTATTCTTAGCCAATGTGTCCTCCATTTACCTCTCTAGTCACTTGAATATATGGCAGAAACATTTAACTCTATGTAAGCTTTCTCTTCCCTAACCAAATCAACCCACATGAGGAATGCTTCCTCTCCTTATACTTCAGGGCTGAGGACTGCTGGTACGTGTACCAATCTCGGGTAGCACTATGGTGTGTGCCAACTGACCCCTATGCTCAGTAGAGACAACTCCTCTGTTTTGCAAACTATTTAGTCAGTTACGCTTGCTGTTCCAGTTATATAATTTAATGAAATATGTGTCATTCTAGATATATGAAAAATAAGGTAAAAAGAGTTATTTTCATGAGAATGAAAATAATTACTTTGAGAAAGCTCTCTGTTAGCTGGTAGCTTTAAAAACAATGCATTCCTATTACATGAAAAATAAGTCCAAAAATGTCCTTGAAACCTAGCTGAATGTGCTTGAAACCTTATCGAGTTGCGACTACTATGCCATGCTGTACCTGAAGTCTGAATGATGTTGTAAGGTTGAAAAGGCAAAGCTGAGCTCCAACCAACAATTGATATGCAAACAAAGAAAGAAGGAAAGGTTTTGGCCCTCCATTAAAAGTAAATGTAATGAAACTACGAGTCCATGTTCATCACGTCCCCTTGTCCACTCTGTGTGCCGGGGCAGGTCACGCAGGTGCGCCCTTGGGGGCTGCCTCTGGTCTCTCCCTCTGCAGCTCTGGTGCTGCTCTGCTGCTCCTCCTCCATGCCACCATGAACCAAACAGCCTGCCCTGCCAAGCACTTCACCACAATGCTTCTGTCCTGAGCCAGCTGACGGTGGGCTGAATCTTCTCAAAATGGGAGCCACATTGAATCTCTTTTCCTTCACTTTGCAGATGACATCTCTTGGTCTCAGTGACACAAAAGCTGAATGCTACAGAAGCAGGGCCACTGCCGTGACTATGCTCCCCCCCCCCAGCCTACCAGGACTATACCAATAGATGTCAGGCCTTTATTTCCCCAACAAATAGTTAGTATAAATAATAAATTAATAATTTATTTTCCAGTATCTTCAAATTAATTAATATATTCATTTTTGTATCTTTTATTTAAATCATTATTATTATTATTATTATTATTATTATTTTTTTTTTTTGCAGAACCAGGGATTGAATTCAGGCCCTTGCGCTTGCCAGGGAAGCACTTATTCCACTGGGCCATCTCCCTGGCCCCTATTTAAATCATTATTTGATGAAAAGGAAATGACAGTAAAGAAAGTTTTGTAGAGGGATTTTTAAAAAACCAGCCCACTTAGTTTCCAAAAAGAAAAAGTCCAATATGCCTGTATGTGGGTAGAATTAGGAGCCTGGAAGTGAAGGATATAGTCACAGAATTCAAGATAACCAAAAGGTATCGAAATATTGATGCCAGAAGTTGGAAGCTGAATTGTAGAAAAGAATAGGAAAAGAGTCGTGTGATCCTTGCAGGACATTTTTTTCTATTTCACAGTTTTAATTTGGGATGAATTTAATGCTGTGATAACTTGATTTTTATTTGAAAATTTGTTCCTAAGTAAAAATATTAGTAGTCTCTTTGTTTTCACACAAAAAATTCCCAGAAACTATAGTACAAAGAAAGTTTATGAAGCAGATTATGGCTTCCTTTAGGAATAGTTTAAAAATAAATGCTGAATTTCTGACCCATGGCTTGACATTGAATGCATCATAAATATGATCACATATGCTTCAAAATATGTAAGAATAACTATATTGTAGCATATTAAAATCATAATGGATGGCTATAAAATAGTTATGGATAATCCAAATAGTTCTTTTCTGCAAAGGAATTGAATAAAACTCAATTTTTCTTTTTCTTTTTTTCAAGGCAACATGAAAAATGACATGTTTTACTGGTCACTTTTTCCCCTGCGGTCTCTCTGCTTGTCTACGATCTCTGAGTTATTGAAGGCCGTGTGGTACTGACGAGCTGAACAAGCCAGTGGAAGATGTGGAAAGCTTAGTTCACTTCTGGGGCTCAGAGATGGATTATTTTCTTCATTCTAATGTTCTATGAAATTAATGTTTTTCTTTTAAAACTGCTATGTAGCTTTTTCATTATACACCAGTTTGCTCATTATACACTCATTGCAATAAAACTTAAGCAATAAATTTATCATAATTTTGTATGCTGTTTTATAGTTTGGAGCAGCTTCAGGCAAGTTAGATGGTTCTGCTTCAGAACATTGCTAAGTAAGTGTGAAATGACAGAAAGGCACCTGCTCCTTTGAACTACTTCTGCTTGTGGCAAGTAAGGCCTTCCAAAGCACTTCTCATTATCAAAGTAGCCTGTGTTCAAAGGTATTTGTTAGTGATGTTTCGAATGAGGTGTTTTATTTTTCTTTCTGGTATTCATTTTTCTTAAAAAGAGCTCGTTGTCTACTTTTCTCTTTGTCCATTTATGATTCTGCAACTAGTCGAAACTAGGTGGCAAGTTGCTAAAATACCAAAGTAAGACACAGAAACACTGAGGAGGAGGAGCTGCTCAGTATGGCCCACAGCCTACTTGTTCGTTGGTGTGCTGACAAGTATTACTAGGTCGTTGGGAAAAAAGAGTTTCAATGTCTTACAGAAAGCTCAAAAGCATAGAGTACCTTAAATATAGTTTCTTTTATCCGTCAGAAGAACATGAAGGAGGCAAGTTGAGAAGTGAGTATGTTATTTAAGTGGCAGCTAATGTGAAGTGTCAGTATAAGATAAAGACACTAAAAATGAAGGAAAAAGGATAGTGGATCTCTGGAACTGTTTCAGAAAAATGGTTAACACTGGTTTCTCAATTTTGAAAATCCATCTTAAATTTTAAGATCATTATTTTAATTGATTTCTTATACAACCAAAAATATTGCATTCTACTTAGAGGAGATTTAGAAGAAAAATATCAGACAAGGGAAATTATTTGTTTAGGATCCCAACCTTTATTCAGTGTCACGATTTACAAATTATACCTCAGTTGTCTCTCTCAACTTTATCTTTGTTGCCTTCTCCTTTTCGAGAAACAAACAAATTGGTTACAAATGTCAAATTCAGAACCAGAGAGAATACTAAAATTCTCAAATGTTATCTTAGTCCCACTAATTTCTTCCTGCCTTACAAGTAAATATTACAGCAGTGAAATTCTTCAAGCTTTATAATTTTTCTATTGTGTACATATATTCTTCAATATATGAAATTAGAAGCATGACATATTACTTTTAAAATAAAAACTAGAAGTGACAACAGACTTTCCAAGACAGTATCAGCACTTCACATATTATGTGCTCTACCCAAGACAATGTTATTGATTTTATTTATAGGCCCTCGATTTTTTCATGATGGGTGCTCAACTCTATACTGATAGCTTCCAGAAACTACCAGCATATTTCACTTTCAAATTATAATTACTATGGACACACCATCTTTAGTGGTTGTAGGTACTCACTCTTATTCTATTTGTGAAAATGGATAAGTTCAGGCAGTAATTTTTTCTTTCAAATGTTACAAATAAAATATTGAGTTGTGTTTTATAGCCTATGTTTATTACATTCTGTAGTCTGCCAGCGCTTTAGGCAATGAGTACTTTTCAAGACTGCGATCAGAAGTTTAAAATGAATATATTGTATAATAAGTGAGCCTTAGTTTCCCAATTCTCCACACAAATTATCTTTCTTTTGTGGCTAGGGTAGATTTCTATTCAAGTATGGAGGCAAAAGTATTTCTAAAAATTTTACTTCTTCTAAAGCAAGCATTTTCCTACAGGAGTAGTTAGCAAATTTCTCACTGTAAAGAATGTTTAGTTATAAAGAATTCTAAAGTGATCTCAGTAATTATTCAGTTTTAATTTATTCTTTTTTTTAAATGTGTTTGGTGGAGGGTCTCACTATGCCGCTTGGACTTGTAGTGATCCACCTGTTTTCAGCCTCCCCAGCACTGGGACCACAGCTGTGCCAGACCATGCTTCTTCTCCGTGGCCAGCTCAGCGTGCCTGGGGGCCGGGGCCAGTACCACATGTGGTTCAGGGGATCAAACTCTGGTCCCTGCACTTGCTTAAGCAGGCACTTAGTCTGTTGAGCTATCTCACTAGCACCAGTTTTAATTTCTAAGAGTAAAAATGAAAGATAAATTTGTAGAGTGTTAGATTCAATAACAATTATGTTGTACAATGCACAACAGAACGTATCTCACAACTTTGCAAAAATTAGGTTCCCATTTTAACAGCACAGATACAGTTCCTTTAATTTGTTCACAAAGAACGAGAACTTGTTTCTGTAAGAGAAACAGATGGAAAGAGGAAGATTCTGGTTTTAATTTTACTGAACACTTAACTGTCTGGTAGACTCACAGGTCCTAGAGCTATCAAATTCACTTTGATAAAATTTGATTTCTTTTCTTTTCTTTTTTTTTTTTTTTTTTTTTTTTTTTGTTTTTAGGACAGGATCTGCAGGGTCTTCTGGGTCTCACTACATAGATCGGACTTGGAGTGATTGTCCTGTGTCCAGCCTCCCAAATGCTGGGATTAGAGGAGTGTGCCACCACGCCCAATCTCAATCGCCATCTCAGCAGATTTATTTATTTACCAACATACAAATATAGCATAATACCCTGGCTATCGTAAGCAAGATAGGATATCCATAACAAAAACATTATAATGCCAATTATTTTTTATTCAGGAAAAGCATATGTTAGGGACGGTTAATTTTCACTTGTCATTGCGTCCCAGGATAGCTAGGTTGTAAATTTGGCTCATTTTGTGGCTTTTGACAACCTGTAACTTCCAAGTCTGCCTAAAATAATTCAATACCAGAAACTGTGTTTTGGTTGTATTTGGCTAAGCAGATCTATACAATATTAATGGTGATGATTAAAGTCCAGTTAGAAGAACATAAAAATTGTGTCCTATGCCATAATGCTACTTATGCATTTGTGAAGTCATTTATTTAGCTTAGAATTCAGATCAGGCCTGAAACAAAATTACTCTTTACTCAACTTCACTCCAGGCCCCACCTCAAGTAACCAGAAAGAACAAATGGACTGCAAATTTCTTTGAAAAGGTTTGGGTTCATGCTTGCTTTACTCATTTTTCCTCGATGGCCTTTAAAACGCACTTTAGAAATGTAGCTGATGTATTTTTTGCCACCAGTAAAGCATAAACAGAAGACAAAACTAATGCACGCTCGGTTCAGTCTGTAAGATTCGTTTTTTTTAAATTACTGTTTGCAGCCAGGGGAAATACATGAGATCATTTCTTTTCCTCTGCCAACAGCAAACTGCTTTCCCCACCCCGCGTGGCCAGTTGAGCGGAAAGACTAGCGCTCTCGAGTCCCCCAGCTCGCACGTCCATCCGCGGGCACACATGCGCCCCGACTATTAAACTGTACACGGACGGGGCAAGGCGCAGTCTGCGAGGCGCCTCCTGTTCAATCACTGAGGTCGCGACAAGTCGCTCCCGGGTGTGTACGCCGCATCCGTCCACAGAATAGGAAAAGACCTAAAGCGTATTCAGAAGAGAGGACGCAGTTGCAGCGAGCCATTGTTTTTTTTTTTTTTTTTTTAATTTATTATAGGCTGTACTCTCCCCACGTGCGTTCCAAGGGCTGGATACCGCGCACTTACGCGCGCGCGCGCGTATACACACACACACATACACACACACACACACGCACACACACAGTGGCACGCAGCCCATCCCGAACCTCACCAGGCTGGGCCCTGACATGTCCCTTGCCAGTCCCCGAGTCCCCGCCCCTTGTTCCCCACCCAGCCGGGCTCCACGTGGGCGAACCCCGGCGCCAGGCGGCCCACGGAGCCCCTCGCCGGCCCCAGAGCCGGGAGGGAAGTCGGGGCCGGGGTCGGATGGACAAAGCGGTCGTCCAATGGAGCCCGGCTCTGTGCCCCCGAAGGGAGGGATCGGCGGCTGGGATGGGCCCAATGAGCGGGGAGCCCGAGTGGGACTTCCTCCCGGAATCCCGTTGGCCAGAATAGCGGGGCCGCGGGTGACACGTAAGTTGGGTGGGAGGAGGCGGTGGCCGAGGCTGGAGGCTGGAGCAGCCCCGTCAGTGACACCGGCTCGGTCCCGGGCAGCCCGCCCCGCTCAGCTGCCGCGCGGTCGCCGCCGGCCCCTTTGTCGGGAGCGCGCCCTCTGCCTTCGGGAGAGGTGGCCGCAAAGTCGCGGAGTGGCTTTCGGAGCGAGGGGGAGGGGAGCGGCCAGGGCGGGACTCCGGGAGTCTCCGGGGACCGTGGGGCCAAAAGTGGGGAGCAGCGGCACAGCGGCGGCGGGCGGCGTCTGGGGCCCGGCGCGGCGGCCGGGAGAAGTATGCGGAGGGCCCCCGCGCGGGCCCGGGCTCGCGCGCACCGCCAGCCCCGCACAAGTTTGGCGGCCGCTGCCCGGGCGGCGTCGATGGCTGCGCGCCCTGCAGCGCGCGGGGGCTGAGCGGGCGCCACCTCCTCCGCGGCCCCGCTTTTGTGTCTCGCGTCTCCTCCTCATGCCGCGTCCCGCCACCTGGCGCGGGGACCGCTGCTGAGGAGCGCGCTCGCTCTGCCGAGGAGTGGACCCGGCGGCGACGGCCGCGGCGCAGGGCGCAGGCGGGACTATGGGCAACGGGATGTGCTCCCGAAAACAGAAGCGGATCTTCCAGACGCTGCTCCTGCTGACTGTGGTGTTCGGCTTTCTCTACGGCGCGATGCTCTACTACGAACTGCAGACGCAGCTGCGGAAAGCCGAGGCGGTGGCGCTCAAGTACCAGCAGCACCAGGAGTCTCTCTCTGCCCAGTTGCAAGGTACGGTTCACGGGACGCGCGCGGCCAGCGGCAAACTTTTCTCCTCCGCGAGAGTGGCTTTGGTGGCTCATTGTCACTGCAGGTGCCACCTCTGACCTTCATGGATTTCCGGGAGCGTGGACCAAGGTTGCGGGTGGGGGGCGGAGGGGCAGGGTCGGAGACGCTGACCTCCCCATCTTTCCGCCTCCTTCCAGCGGTTACCTTTGAAATCAAATCGGTTGCCGCGGCTTATGGTCCGGCGTTTGCTGGGCGGGGACACCGAACTCGTTTCCCACCGCGCTTGTCAAAGGCCCCGCCGAAAAAGCCTGCCAGGCGCTAGGCCAGCCCATCCCGAAGGGGCCCGGCTCCAGATTTTTAAGTGTTTGCTTTCCAGTGGATTTCTCAGTCACCTTCTCAAACTGCTGGTTTTCGAGGAAAAACCAAACAAAAATTATTATAAAACCCAAAATTATGGCCCCGTCAAAAGGAACTTAGATCTGCTAGGTTTTTTTTTTTTTTTTTTTTTTTTTTTTTTTTGGTTTTATTTTGTTTTTTATTCTCTTAGTTTAATACGTGACTTGACATGTTGCAGTGTGTGGGAGAAGTCCACGCTATTCACTACTTTGCAGGTTTTTAAAATTTTTCTTCTAAAGTTTGTCTTTCAGAGTAGGTTTTAGCTAATTACACACCTCGTGTGTGTTCATGTGCGTGTTTCACAAGTAGTCAAAGGGAAGAAACACACATTTTTGCCTTTCCAGGCACAGTAAACAAAACTGGACTCAAGACCTATAGAAGACTTACAGCTTTTTCTGTGTTAGCCATCTCCTTTCCTGTAAATTTCAGGAGTATAAATGATGCATGTCTACGAGCTAAGCCCCGCTTGGGTTTGCTATAGATATAATATATAATCTATTTATAAACACACACACACACACACACACACACACACACGAAGAAGAGAAAGAGACACAGAGAAAGCTTTTCGCTCTCACCTATACTAGTGGTTTGTTTAGGGAGCTCCCCTCTCTCCACCAAAGCAGTAACTAGTAAAATGCTAATAGCATTTGCTGATAATGCAAATACAGCCTATTTTATATTTCCAGACAGAAAGGGGTTTCTCTGTGTGTGTGTGTCTCTGTGTGTGTATAATATAAAACAGATGCCTTTTCCTTGCTCTGGGTATTCTGAGTGTTTTCTAGTAAAACATTTAAGATGAGAGAAAATGATATGCAGCTGATTCCTTGATCTTATTTGTTCTTCCCAACTTAGAAGAAAGGAAAATATTTTTAGCACGCTGAGCCACAGGCAATGAAAATAATGTGGCTGGACTTGGTTCAAAATGAAAATCTGTTTTGATACACCCTTAGGCTAAAAAAAATCCTGAAACTTGTTGAAATGTGCCCATGAGTTGTATTGGAAGGGTGGCTGTTTACTTAATCGTTCAGGAGTGAGTGATCAACAGCTTCCTGGTGAATTTTAGTGCAGTTACACCAAGGGAGAAGTTAATGTCTAGTAGTACAATAAGAGGATTGTCAGAGATACAGCTGAAAGGGGTGTACCTTTGCTTCTTAGTTGAGGAGACTCCTAGAGGTGGGGGCTGCGTGTTCACTGTTGTAATTAGAGCGCTTGCACAAGTGCTATCCACTGGCTGACATCAGTGATGGTCAGTATGTATTTATTCACACTCAGCAGCAAAAAAAGTCTGAACCATGGTGAGAAAGTTAATCCCACACACTTTGGTCTCCTTTCCTAGGTTTCATTTCTTTGTCTCTGTTTCTCCAACCAAATAGCGAAATATTTTGCTTGGGAGCTCCATTGCCCGAGTTACTTACGTATTTCTTAATCACAGACTTCATTTATCTCACTTTGAAAATCAACTTTTGGGCTGGGGTCTAAGTGCCTGAGTGGCAAGTACAAGGACCCAAGCCATGTTAGCCCTGGAATGCTGTGCACAGTGTGCTGACCCCAAACTCTGGCGTGCTGTTGCGTGCCAGTAATCCCACAGTTGGGGAGGCTGAGACAGGAGGATCACTACAAGTCTGAACTGTGTAGTGAGACCCCGTATCCAATAAATAAATACATAAAAACATTAAAAGAAAAGAAAGAAAATCAACATTAATTTTCTCCCTCTAATTCTTGGTGGTGGTATTGGGTGGTGGTGCTGGTGAGCACCAATACAGGATCGTTAAGATGGGAATGCCCTCCTCTAGTTTGAATATGTGGGCTTCACTAATTCATTTCTTGATTTACGCTGTTCCCATTTCCTTTGGAGTTGTGCTGCGATGTTGACAGTATGATTGCGTGGGAAGAATTATTTCATAAGCAGGTTCAAGCTTCTCTTTGAAATGGATTCGTTCTCAACTTCTGTAAAATTTACTTTGCATTTCATATCTGCAGGCCATTTGATGATCATTTTCTGATGACACGCAGCTTTTGCTTTTCTGTCCAGTGACTGATGACGCTTTATTCAGCTGCGCTGTGTACCACCTATGCGGGTGGGTTTCTGAATCATCCAATGCTGCTTTCTTGACATTTGTTTAATTATGTGGGTTCTTTTGGTTTGGGTTGGATTAAGAGTGGCTTTCCTTTAAAATGTGACTCATGGAAAAGCTGAAGCAGTCTGGTTCTATAATCTGTTAGCACCATACACTTGTTAAATAAACATTATGTAGGTCATCTTCTATTGAACAATAGAATATACTCTAGAGAGTCCTTTGAAAGTAGGTTATTTTTACCCCAAGTACATTTTGTTATATGAGACTGACATACTACCTGCTGTGCTGACCGGGCACCTAAGTACCTCTTGTTATAGAATAGTCTCATAAATAGGAAATGGTGTAGAGAGTTGACTGAGAAAAAGTTAAGCGTCAACTAAAGGAAATCTGTCAATCTATTCATCCATCTCCCTTTTCCCTTCCCTACCATTATAGTACTGTAATTATACTGAGAAATAAGGCAGAGGTCATGTGCTGGAGGCAAAGGAAATAAATCTTGGCATGCATAGCACTTACTTAACATTAAAATATATTTTTGCACGTATCCTCTGTGTCTGTCTGCAGTGTGTCTTGGGTGGAACAGTCCAGTAGGGTCACCTAGCAGCCCCCAGACCAGTTGGGCTACCACCTGTTGGGGGTGAGGGGAAACCCAGGCTTTACTGTCTTTAAAGCTCTGCAGCTGATTCCAATTCCAGGGAGCAGCCTTCGTTGAGAACTCTGTAATCTTACAGTGGAGCCTCTTCAGACATTGGCTTTCCTTGCTGGCCCTAGGTAGTCTCATCCTCTTCTCAAGCATGTATTAAAAACAGACTTGCTTCCTTAATACTATTTAGATTTTATTTTTGCATTTTTTTGTGTCTGAATTTGGACCTCATTCTTATTTGGAAAACAGAGATTAGAGTGACTCATAGGTTTATTGTGAGAACTAAATAAAACAGCATTCACAGACACCCTAATGCAGATGTGCCATGTGGTAGGACCTGCTTATGAAAGCAAGGCTAGTGCTGCTGTTAGAGTGCGTCTCTGATGTCAGATAGTTCTTTTCATTTTCTCATGGTTTGTCTGGGCTAAAATCTTTAAATTGAGTGGATTTCTGTTTATAGTTAGTCACCTCCTTTCTTGTTATTTCTAGATGAATATCAAGAAAAATAGTAAAGCCAACGTACTTTGGAGAAGAGCTCTTCCTTGCATTATAAATATAGACTGTGGTGACGGATGAACACTGGATCGTATCAGATGAGGAGAGGAATGCAACTTCTTAGGCAATAACTATGTGCGGGAAGAGCTGAGAAAAAGAATTTTGAACATTTTAAGAAGAGGTGGTTAGTGTAGAGGTGGAGTCCTACATTTTCACAATACTGTATTATGATATGCATTGTGATGCTTTTGCTGTTCCAAGTTGTGATCAGGAACCATTGAAAAGGCTCTACATAATGTGAATGTGGGGATGGATTCAATTTTAGATCACTATGTTGTACTTATTTATAATAAAAAAGTGACTCGTGCTTCTAAGTGTCAGGTTGTTGTGCTTGCATCCTGTTCCCCTGTACCTTTAGCTTAGCCTCTGGTGCCCCAGCCTGAGCGTGAAGACACATTATTATTGGTTACTTTCTTATTATCCACATGTCCATGAAAAAGCAAAGGTCAGAACCAGGCTGCTGCTGCTCGTGTTCTTCCTCCTTCTCCTTCTCCTCCTTCATTTATTTATTTTTTAAAATTCTTTATCTATGGTGCCTGGTTTGTACCCTGTAGCAGGACCTCAGTAGTTCTATACCCATGTTGTAATTTCTCTCTGCCTGTGAATTTGTTTATGGAAGGCAATAATGAGAAGTCAAAGTCCTTTGGTTTAATTTCCATTATCCTTTTTACTGGCCCAGTTATCTAGGGCAAATTAGTTAATGTCCTTGTGACTTACCTTGTATGTAATGATTGGGCTAATAGAACATATAATATGTTGCAGAGGATCAATAGTATTAACTGGTGTACTGAGCATAGAACAAGAAGTTTGCATTTAGACTATATGGAAAGTTCCTGTGCAACAAAGTGGTCCACAGACCTCTGATTTAGGTCTCAAAAGTGGACAGTGTGTAGGAGGCGTAGTCATTTTCAACCACAAAGTTAGGAGGACTTATAAACATCATTTAGATATTGCCCATTAAATAGGCATCTTCTTCAAGAAGCAAGATAGCTCAGTTGACTGAGTACCCGCTTAGGCAAGGACAGGGACCAGGGTTTGATTTCCAGCACCCCATGCCGTGCTGGCCCTGCCCCCTGGCACACTGAGCCGGTGATGGAGTCTGGGCGAAGTGGCGCACGCCTATAATCCCTGCACTGGGGAGGCTGAAAACAGGAGGATCACTGTCTGAGCTGTGTAGTGAGACCTCTACCAAATCCATTTAAATAAATAAATAATAAATAAGTATCTGCACTGCAGTTTATCTTATAGTTAAAAGGAGATACTTACCAGGCTTTTGTTGCTTAAAATTTATTCTTCAAATTCAATCTTTTAAAAAATATATTTCCTGCTTAAATGATTAAAGCTTCTAGATGCTTTTCGAACTCTGACTCAGAACAGCCTTCTATTAAATGTTTATGATTTGTAGGAGAATCTACAATTCTCCCACGCATTGTCCCTGCCTCAGTCACTCCTCTGATATCAGGGGCAGGTGTACTGTATAATAAGAATAAAATTTTAGTTGAACCTTCTAAGACCATTACACATGATTGAGAATGTTTAGTTGAGTTCTAGATAAAATTTAAAAACTTCAGATTCACTTTTTAAATTATTTTGTTTTTCCAAGGACAGCTTTTATTCAAGGTTCAGGTGGAAGGCCAGATTTCAGGGATTGAAGGAGTAAGTGAATTTGAGGTAGGTAAATGAAACCTAGAGGAGGGATAGACTGAAAAACAGAGGACTGGACAGAAGAAATGAGGACAGAGAGAGAAAAACAGGACTGATATTTTTCAATGCATGGAGGAGATTTTTCATTATATTTTCACATTCTTAAGAGAAACTGGTAGAGAACAGTGAAGAGAAAGTGGACCTGGGCCTGAGACACAGCCTGAATATAACCCGTGCTTAGCAGTAAGGTGACCTTCATCAGACTAGTAACTTCTTTGAGTTTGTTATTTGAATTGGAACCAAAGATGTCTGTCTTGTATACTTGTGTGGATTACAGATAGTGGGTCAAAGTGACCAGATTAGTATGTGTCCTAGACCATAGTAGTAGTCTTAATACTAATCCTTTATTATTATTATTGTTATTATTATTATTATTTATGTTTTTGGTACAAGGGTCTCACTACGAGACTCCCTGGTGCTGGGATTACAGGTGTGTGCCACCACGCCCAGACTTTGCTATGATTTCTTAGTTGATAAGGACTTTATTGCTAGATTAATATTGGGCTTCTTTGTGTTTTTCTTACCTTTTACTGCATGTAGTAGGTAATAGTGCTCATAGTTGGAGTGTAAATATGGCTGTTTATAGAGTTCATATTATTTAACTTGTGCTCTCCCTCTGTCTTTGCTACCATTTTGGCCCCTTTTGGGGAGGAAGAAAAAATAATTCTGCCAAATCCTTTACATGGTAGCAACTAGTCACTACCCTTTTGCTTTTTTTTTTTTTCATTGAAGACAAAAAGTTTGCTACTTTTGCTAATGGGTAGTTTGAGGATTTTGTAGGTTTGTTTAGAAGTAAAAAGTATATGTATGTAACTGACTGTAAAAGAAAAATGTTGAATAACATTTTCCTTTTCAGCCACGGATACTCGAAATAAATTTGGTAGAAGTTTGAAGATTTGTTTGAAGAGATTAAATTATCTTAAGGTATAACATTGATCGAGTGCCTACATGTTCACACACTTCGGGAAGAGCATTGCACGTCTTATTGTCTCTCAGTGACCTCTGCGCTTCAGTGAGAAGGAGCGGCCCAAGGCCTAGGGGTTAATTCGCTTGCGGGAGTTGAGATCTGGTCTAACAAAACTGAGCCGAGAATGCCCCACGTGAAGTCCCAGCTGTGCTTTTTCCACTATTCTCTGTTGTCCTCAAAATTATTTTAGTGTCTCTCATGAAAGCATTGATTTTGAGAAAGTAGGTTAGTTGGGTTATATGAGGAAGCAAGATAAAATTGAGAATCAGAAATAACAGGCATAATTACCTGAGGCTGCATTTCCTGGGTGTGGGGCCTTTGCAGCTGTTGTGAGGGATGTGTTTGTTTGGTGCTGGAGTTGCTGGAGTTGACAGTAGTTGCGTGCAGATGTTACCTGAAATATCAAATTTTATAGTGAAAAACGTCTAATTCCTCTGCAGTTTCTTCTGGTAAGAAACTCTCAGTTTATTGCTAGGATTTCACTCCTCAGCTCAGCACCTGTTTATTTTCCCAGAGAGAAAACTGGTACCACTAGAACTTAATGATCATTAAAGATTGTTTTTTGGTATATAACTTTTAAATTATCCATTCATGCACATGAATAAAAATTTTAATGGATAAGGTCATGGTTTAAATTTTCTTTTCAGAAGCCTAGCATAGGGGGAAATAAATATTTGGCAATTAATATATACTTTGCAGTTTTGTGTACATATGGTAAGAACTCATGTATGAGGTACTCTGTGTCTGAAGTTTAGGGATGCATTAGCTGACCAAATATGATAGAGACAATAAATTTTATCACTAATAAACTGAATTTTGAAATGTGTTAATCAGTAACCATTGTTCCTCAGGCAAATCCTGGAGCCCACGTGCCCTGGCTTCCAGTGTAAGATGGCTTTCCTCCAGGCCCTGTGCTACCCTCTCTAGACCAGCAGAGCCTTCTAGTCAGTTGGAATGGAAGTAGGCATTGCTGATTTTGAATAATACTGTGTGTGTTCTGAATGGCACTTTTGTGATTTTTTGTTTTTGTTGGCCTATGCATGCTTCTACTGAAGACACGCCTGTCAGTCATTGGCCTTTACTACTAAGCCTCACTAAACAGGCTCATAGCCTGCAGGGACATGGGCATGAAATAAACTGCTGTCTGGAACAGCCTGACATTTAAAAATATTGCTTTAACTATTTTCATACATAAAATGTCACAATACGATAACCAACAGAAAAGTGAAAGATGTGCTGACAGTTCAAGGAACGATACCATATACTTTCTTTTGAAAGTAAGTTAATATAAAAGCTATCATCATTTTAGGGGAATCAAACATTCCATTTTCCAGTTCACATTTCATGAAGATATTTTCTTTAATTGGAATTTTAATTATAAACAACAAAAAATGCGAAGATATTTAAGAGATCTTTGATATTGTTTATGTACTGCCTTGACAATAGCTATAATGCTAAAAGTATTATAAGTAGACTAAAGTAGGGTATTCAGTAAGTATTTGATTTCTGAATTTTGTTTGATTTTTTTTTTTTTTTTTTTTTTTTTTGTGGTACCAGGGATCAAACTCAGGACCCTGTGCTTGCAAGGCAAGCATTTTTTCCACTGAGCTATCTGTCCAGCCCTGAATTTTGTTTGAGTAGAGCAACTTAATCAAGTTTTATACTAATAAGATTGAATGTTACCCATCTGGAATATCTGCTATACTGCAAGTCGTTAGTTCACCATTTAAGGGATGTTTAGAGGGAACTTTAAAAAGAATACACATTCTATTCAGTGGTCAGGATACCCTAAAACAACTTCAGTAATACTGACATTAAGCACTACTTTGAAAGATAAAAGATAAATCTTTTATATTTATATACATATCCCTTCAAAATTCAGCAGTTGTCCACATTTGATCCAGGTGTGGGTGAGGTTCTTTTGAATAGCTCTTAAATATAACTTCAAGCTCAGTTCCTCTTCCTCTGCAGATCCGTGCAATTAAAGACTTAAATTATTTTCCATTAACACCGTTAAAATTCAGTAGTAGGGAAGGTGTAAGATACTTCGCTATCCCCTTTCAGAAAAGACAGACAATGTGAAATACGTAGGAATCACTGAATGCTAAACTGCCAAATGGCCCTCATCAGCTCTCCAGATTGGAAATAATTGTCCACAGCTCTTAACTACCCTTTGGCCTCTTGGTTCCACTGTTTGAGTCATCCTTCCTCTTTAACAAAAGGTAGAATGTACAGTATTTGCAACTGAGCAGCTTTCCAGCCCTCTTTCCTGTAGGTAGCATTTTGGAGATCCACAATCTCTTCCTGTTTCGTACTTTACAGTTCAAATCGATAGTTTTCTGCTGATGCATCCTATCAAAAATTTTGTGGGTCTTGACTGGAAACGTATTGGAATTTTCTTTATTGACAAAAGCCACGTCTGTGCGTCTCTCGGAGGTCAGTGCTGTTGAGATGGATGAGGATCAGTGTCCTTCGGTCTCCTCAGCTCCTGCTAACAGGCGTTGTGGGGTAAGAAGTCTTGTGCTGTGATTGGATAGTACTCGCAGATGCCACTCTTAGCCTTTGCAAGGCCTCATCGACACTGTTTCACAACCACAGCCTCATATTTTGTCTTCAGGTCCTGTTTCTCTGGTAGTACCTTTCTTAATGTTAACATTGTTTTCTGTCTAAAAGGGGTGGTGGGTATTTTAAAAACTCAATCTTGGCATTCTTTCAATTTATCTCTTTCCTATGGTTTACTATAAAATAGAATAAACAAGGTGTATGGCTGCAGCATTGTTTTGGGAAATCTTTACTGGATCATCCAGTTTACTGGGCAGTTTTTACTTCCATTGTGGCTACGAGTGACTGTAGGGCTACATAACTACATGGAAGTGTGGGTAGCACTATACAGTATCTGATTTCCAATAATTTCTTTCTTCCTTTTTATTTAAGATTTTTTATTTAAGCTCTTTCAGTTCATCTTGCAAGATTTCTGTGAACTGTGTGTTTCAAACTCCTTACATTTTTGTTTTGTTGACGGTGGGGGAGGGGGGAGCTACTAGGAATCAAACTCAGGACCTGAGGGCAGGCGAGATATCTCAGCATCTTAAGCACCTGCTTTGGCAAGCATGGAGACCAGGGTCCTGCATGCCTTGCTGGCCCTACCCCTGGGGCACACTGAGCCGGAGACCCAGTCCAGGCACATGCTTATAATCCCAGTGCTGGGGAAGCTGAGAACAGGAGGATTGCTACAAGTCTGAGCTGTGTAGTGAGACCATGTACCAAATATAAAAATAAAAAAGCAAAAACAAACTCAGCACCTTGCGCTTGCCTGGTAGGTGTTGGGCCTCTGAGCTATGCACCTGGCTCTAGACTCCTAGCACGTTTGCTGACACCCCTCTTAAGGTCCACTGCACAATTCCACAGCCATGCTACTTTTTGAAGTTTTTTTTTTTTTTTTTTTTTTTTATGAATTTAAGACAGAGTGTACAGGGTGTACTATCTCACTACATAGATTGGACTCTTGGTGATCCTCCTATGTTCAACCTCCCAGCCCTGGGATTATAGGCGTGAGCCACCACGCCCAGTCTCAGTTGCTGACTCAGCACACACTGGGGGTGGGGCCGGCAGGTACAATGGGGATCGAACCCCAGCCATCACGCTCTGCTGAAGCTTTAGTCCACTGAGCTATCTGACCGGCCTTTGAAGTTTTTGGTAACACCTTCATTTCCAAAAAGTGTTTTATTTTTCTGCATGCCAAATTATCTGAAAACTGAATTGAGTTAGAACACCGTACATTATTGTACAGTTTTCATGGGAAGGGAATTCAAGCTGTTTTGCAGGACTCAGAGCGCCTCAGCAGGTTGCCAGAGTTCAGGTTATCTCAGAATGTGTCTGGAATTGAAGGATGTTCTTCAGAATTAGCTCAGGTGGGATCCACTGCTAAAGTCACTCTCAATGCCAGCACTTGAGGTGCATGATGGCTGACCCTTAGGGCAAGAGATTCGAGAAAGGGAGAGTGAGTACTAGTACCCAGACAGAAGTGAAAGTATTTTAGGAACCTAACCTTGGAAGTGATTTTCTGTCACTTCTGTCCTGTGCTGTTCACTGAGTTCAGTCCACTCTTAAGCAAAGAGTCTTTGTGAATTTGTGTACAGCAGAAGGCATGACCACTGAGGATCAGATTAATAGCTGCCTGGCATAAGGTAAGAGTTCAAACTCATGGACATTTGAATAGTGCGCGGTAGTACTGTGGGCAACATCATCATTTTGAAGTCATCGCGTTACACTGTTCACTGGGTGCTTGCTATCTACCAGGTTGTGTTCCTATTTTCTTGAATTATCTGCCTTAGTAGTTTTGTGGAAGTGTTTTTCTGCTTATCAAAAGTGGCTTAATATCATTTTGAACTATGTTAGAAAGCAGTGACACACAAAATCATGCACTTCAGAGGGCAGTTGTTAGGCATGAAACTGTCAGACCTGAATACTTAAAATTTCAGTGTGATTCTCAGAAGTGTCAACTGTACCAATAAAGAATAGTAATGAAGTGGAAGGCACATGTCCTGGGGGAGGTTTAAGACCCACTGATAATCTGTAAAAATTCCCTACTAGGCTAAGTCACAACATTCCATGATGGGTAGATATGAATGTGGTACACTGTGTTCGTGAATTATTTCATCTGTTTCTAATTTTATAAATTGTAGTTCTTGGTGAAGACCTCGCTTTTTCGATAGAAGATCATTATAGTTTACTGGTCCTCAAAAGATATATTAATGAAAAACAAAGATAATTAATTGATTTTTTTTTTTTTTTTTTTTTTTTTTTTTTGGTGGAACTGGGGATTGAACTCAGGCCCTTGTGCTTGCCAGGGAAGTGCTTATTCCACTGAGCCATCTCCCTGGCCCCAAAGATAATTGTATGACTGTGATTTCAACTTGTTCATTCACTCCTACTTTGAAAGTCAAGAAATACATGAAGTCAATATTTCTTTTGGCTAAAATCAATAGTAATACCAGTTTTTATCAGCTTAGTGTTTCATGTCTTCTGTCCAGAGTATATTTCTATAGGAAATTATATCATGAGTGAATAGTGTTTTGTTAAACTTGGGACATACATGTTCAAGATTCAAGAAGAGGTGTGTTCTCTCGTGTCAGTGAGAAGCTGCTGTTAAGTCTCTCTATTCAGTCTCAGCTTCCCCTCCATTGCCCTGAGTGTGAGAACCAGTTTCCTGCCGTGATACTCCCATTACTTGAGGTTTCTGTGGCCTCCTATTTATGGTGGGTACCAGAAGTTCTCTATGACTCATAACTGCTTGTCTGGTATCTTTTCCAAAATACAAAAATAGGGGAAGTTTCCCACAACACAATAATGTGTTGATAATACTCAGGGTGATTTTGAAAAAGACTTACCTTGGGATGGCCTGATAGCTCAGTGGACTAAAGTGCCTGCTTGGGCAGAGCACAATGGCCAGGGTTCGATCCCTGGGCCTGCCGTGCCAGCCCCGCCCCCAGGTTGCCCTGAGAGACAGGCATTGAGACTTGATGTGGTGGTGCACGCCTGCAATCCCAGCACTTGGGAGACTGAAAACAGGAGAATCACTACAAGTTGGATCTACATAGTAAGACCTGTAGACCCCACAGACCCTGTACTAAATATAGAAAAAAAAAAGACTTAGCTGTTTGGCTCACTTTGAATCTCTTTAAGGTCCACATGCACCAATCTGGAGGATGCTCTCTACTGATGTAGAGACTGTCCAAGGAGGCAACCTGGCTGCTAGTTATTGAAAGTGGTTATATTTACAAACATAGGTGAGATGATTTATGTAGATTCCCAAACATCTTGATCTGAGAATCCCATAGTATTATGGCTGTAACAGCCTGGTTTAACAGGTAGCCTCTGGCTATTCTCTAAACTGACTTCTATCTAGCTGCAGCTCCTTGCCCAGCTCCTTGAGTGTCTGCTCTGTAAAGCTCTCTTTTGTAAAGGTAGCATTTCATCTTGAGATCCATAGGGATCCATGAATCTCCTGAAAATGTTGTTTCTATATATGTACTTTTTCCAAGTCAGAGGTTGTAGCTTTAATCAGATCCTCAAATCATTAATAACTTGAAGAAAGTTAAGAGCCACTGCTTTAAAGGCTGGCCAAATAGCTCAGTGGACTAGAGCACAATGGCAGGGAATCAATCCATGACCATGCCATGCGGCCCTGCCTCTGAGGTGTGCTGAGACCCAATGGAGTCTAAGTGTGGTGGTGCATGCCTGTAATCCCAGCCTAAACGAGGAGAACCTAAAACAGAAGTATCACTACGAGTCCAGTCTACACAGTGAGACCCTGTAGACCTCAGACCCTGTCCTAAATACATTTAAAAACAAAATAAAACAAGACACTGCTTTGGGGGTAAGTTTCTTTCTGAGGTTTTTTTTTTATCTCGGAATTGAGATCCCCTGGGCCCATAGCATGACTCCTCCAGACAAGGCTGCATGTGCCTGAGTTTGTAGGGTAGTCGGTGCTTGTTGCTAGTTTTCTAAAGCCCTCACCAGCTAACCACCAATCCCTGCACCCAATTAAAGAGGAATCCTGATTAGAGGCTTACAAGGCTTTCAATAACTTGCATTCCTAAAATTGACTTGTAGTTGCTTAGCAAATAATTTAAAGTCTCAAAATTATATGAGAAATACACACTTTTTGTATTGATTTATATCTGTATTATAATATATATAATTTAATATGAAAATGGCCCTATGTTATATATGAAGCAGTAGGCTGTGTTCCTACTGTTTTAAATTCAAAGAAATCGAAGTCACAGAGCAAAACAGAGAGATCTTCTTGAAACTCATTTGCCCTGGAGGAAGCAGCAGGCTCCTCTGGGCTCCAGGGTAATAAGGGTGATAAACATCTGAGGGAATTCAGGTTCACCACCCCTCGCTCCCGTCTCAGCACATTCTTCTTGGTACTAAATTAGAGAGTCTGACTGCTCCCTGCCTTAGCTTGGTTCCCCTCAGTCGTGTATCCTGGCTTGTGGACAGGGCGGAAGCTCCTGCTGGGACCCTGCTGCTGGGACCCTGCTGCTAGTCACTGCAAGCTGCTCAGCCTCTTTAGCTTTACCTTGACATAATAGGGGGGTCTTTGAAGCTCATCACTCCACTGATCACCTAGCTGTGATTGTTAGCTTCCAGATGTGAAAACCATTGTGGCTCCCCTTCATAAATCATACCATGGTATGATAGAAAAGAGTTTTTAGGGAAGGGTCTACAGGGTGTTCAGGGTCTCACTACTAGATCGGACTCGTAGTGATCCATCTGTTTACAGCCTCTCAAGAGCTGGGATTACAGGTGCACGCCACCACATCCAGTCTCAGTTGTGATCTCAGCACGCCCCAGAGGCGGGGCCAACATGGCAGGCCTGGGGATGGAAGCCCAGCCCCTGTTCCTGCTTGTAGGAGCTTTAATCTGCTGAACTGTTTGGCCAGCCTTTTTTTTTTCTTTTAAAAAGTGATTTTATTAAAAGAAAACGTAATACCGTGTATTATCAACAATAGTGTAATAGAAGTTAATTTTAAAGATAGTTTAAAAGTTAATATTCATGATATATAAAGAGTATCTTCTACCTTTTTTCATTTGAAGTGGCTTTGTAATGTTACCTGAATTCATGATATAAGAAAGCAAATTTTAACACGTTTAAAACAATATTATGTTTGAATTTAGAGCATATAATAAAATACATAAAATTAATGAAGGTAATTTACTTAATGTAAATTGAGTTTTTTCACTAGTTACTATTTTTTAATGATCAGTAAAGATTCAAACACTACAAATAAAATATTGGCAGTTAACCCAGTCAAATGTAACATCTACTTAGGTAATTTTTTATTTTTCCCTGTGGCTGGTTCAGCCCACCCTGGGGGTGGGGCTGGCGAAGAATGTCGTACCTGAACCAAGGTCCCTGCACATTGCCTGAGCTTGCCTAAGCAGGTGCTTTAGACCTTGGAGCTATCTCACTCTCCCTTAGGCAAAAAGTTTTTGAGATTTATGCACTGAAATTTGAATTGTGAGTTACATACTTAGTAGTGAGCAAATTGTAGGGAAACTGCGTGATCAGTTTTCACAAACACATCTGCATGACGAGCATCCAGATTATAACACATGACAGCACAGAGTCCTTGCTGATTCCTTACTCTGCTTTTAATCTCTGTCTTCTACTCCTTAAGAATAATCACCAAGAATTAGTTTTACCTGTTTATGTGCAAAGCAATGCATTGTACAGTGTGCTCTGGTGCCTAGCTTATTTTGCCTAACATTGTGAGAGTCATCCAGAGTGTTTTAGAAGGTTGTATGTGGTCCGTTTCTGCAGATATGCCCTCGTGGAAAACTGTCGGTTTATCTGTTGTACTCTTGATGGACATTTAGATAACATTAAGTATATAGATAACATTTGTCTTTTGTCCTTGCCACTCTGAATGGTCTTGTTGGTCTTGTTCATTCGACTTTTGTTTTTTAAGGGCTAGAGCTTCTGGATGTGCTTGATTATGATTGTTTTCAGTAAGAGAGTGTGCTTTAAGGATGATTCAGAATCTCTTTGCAAAATTATTATTAATTGCTTGCACTATTAGTGCTATTTTATATCCTCATATATCCTATCTCTAAGCGCTGTTCTATTAAGTTTTAAAGTAGGATCAAAATAAAAGCAACTAAAATTTAAGTACTCAGCGCTTGTTTGGTGCATCATTTCTCCCTTCCCTAGAGAAAAGGAGTCATGTAAAATGATTTATTTTTAAAAAATAGAGTTACAAAAGGCCCAGAACTTGCCTTTTATTAAATTAATTTCCTTGAACAAGTTTACAAACCCTACTTGGCCGGAAGGATATCAGTGAGCATTTGTGAGTAACACTACACAGGTCACTAATATTTGGAAAATTGCTGCTAAGTGAAATTTTGTGATTTTTAAATTTGAAGGTGTTTCCAGTGGTGAAAACAGGAATTCCCTATAGTTACTCATGTTGAGCAATTTATTATACATCAAAGTTTCACAGTAGTTTTCCTTTATCATATATAAACGTCATCAAGTGCAGCGACATTTGTTTAAATGACTCTATAATCTTTTAATAGCTTGTAGTGATTGAGCTTTTGTTAATCTAAAGTTTGCCTCATAAAAATTATGATAGAAAAATTCATGAATGAAATGCTTGTGTAAACAAAATCTGCACCAGTTGACTTTCTATTTTTCTTTTTCTTTCTTTTTTTTTTTTTGTGGAACCAGGTATTGAACTCAGGTCTTTGTGTTTGGCAGGGAAGCGCTTATTCCACTGAGCCATCTCCCCAGCCTCAGTTGACTTTCTCAAAGAACATTGTTCTAAATTTTTACAGGAGATAAAATATAAAGATCTTCAATTCGAGACTTCTACTAATTCATCTTGACTCACCTTCCAAACAGTAGTTAATTATAAATGTGGAGCTTTGGAGTGAAGCCACTCAGAAATTTCTAAATAAAGGTGCTAATAATCAGTAACTTAAGAAGTAATTCAATTCACTTGGAGCACTGGCAGGTAAACTGTAGAAATATTTGAGATTATAAAGTTATTATTTAAGTTTCTTTAAGTATATGTTTTTCCTTTTTTAGACTATTGTAATTTCTGGAAATTAGACTTTAGCTAGGATAAATACCTTTGTTTAACAACTACCTTTTCTATAAAATACTATTTACTTCAAAAGTTCAGATTCTGTTTTCCTCAAACATAGCCAAGTAAAATTATGTATAATTGCTTCAGGGAGACAGGGTGATCTGAGGCAATGTGACTAGTCATGTAAAGATACAGAGCATCAGCGTGATCAGTTTTTGTTGTGTAACATTTTCCAAGGCTTACGATACCAAATGCATAAGAACAGATAAAAATGACATCAGCAGGTCTGAACTTGGCTGTGGTTTGGCCTTTCTGGGCTCGGCTGGGTCTAGCTGCTTGGGCAGGGCCAAGTTTCCGGTCAGTTTCAGGAAGGTGCCACATGTGTCTGACTTATGACTTGAGTTGAAAGGCTTGTCCCCTAGGCAAAACATTGTGGTAGATGACAGGAACGGAGGAGACCAGTGCTGCAAGCTTTAAAGTAGCCTGTTGTCACTTTTGGTCACATTTCATCACTCAGACAGGTCACACAGATAAGCTCAATATGAACGGGACAGTGAAGGGTACTCTGCCAACCATACTCAGCACCTCCCATCATGGCGAGGCGTAGGTGCTCAGTTCCAGCCCTGTGGGCTGAGCAGGTGGGAATGGTGGCCCCACTTATTTACCAGTCCATTTCAAAATAGAGTATGCTAGAAAAACTAAAGGAAAGACCTTCTTTACTGGGAGAAACATTTTACAGTGACTTGATGTAGACTTTTAAAAATAGTCCTACCAAATGTGACTTAGTTGTAGTCATATATCTAGGCAGATGATATAAACTTTTAATGAAGACCTGGAATGAATTCTAAACAAAGGTCAATACGTGAATATTTAATTTTATTCAACAACCACTTACATTTACACCCACTGCCCATAGATCCTTTTGAGAGATATAAATTTGATTATTTAGTTGCTATCATCAAGAAGAATAGAAGGGAATGGGGCCTGCCCTTGGCTTTGGGTGTTTATGACTATTTGTGTAGTGACATAAAATAAGTATGACATCTTTACTGGAGAATTTCAACACATAGTGTGCTGATTAGTACTGAAAGAAGATACGAGAAAGCACAGGATTAGTTTTTATGTACTACTTTATGTAAGTTAAAGTGTGGGCCAGCAGATGGACTTGGATATGGTGGATTTATGTTAATTTTTAGTGGATGTATGTAGTATCTCCCTTTTATGAAATATGTTGCATGGTCACTTAGTCTCTTCTAAAACAAAAAAAAGTGAATTTATGCTATGAATATTTTCTTGGTGTTTTTACTACCTATTATGACAAATGTGTGTGTGTGTGTGTGTTTTATTTTGCAGAACCAGGGATTGAATTTAGGGCTTTGTGCTTGCCAGAGAAGTGCTTATTCTACTGAGCCATCTCCCCAGCCCCAACTATATGTTTACAGTGCCTTGGAAAAAGGTTTTGGAGAATTCATAGAAGGGGATGCTTTATCATTCTTTTTAGGAAGTCATGTGATTTTTAAGCAGTTTCTTTAAAATATCATTGTTTTTAAAGTTGCCTATTCATTTTTCCATTTAATGTGAGTTCTGTGTTGTGTGTATGGAGTTACATGATGTAATTTGTATAATTAGCCCATTATTATACTGGCCTTTAATGAGACGATTGTAACAGCAATTTGCTTATTTGTTTTTAAATCTTGATTTTTTTTCAGGTCACTGTGTAAGAACGTTAGAAGCTAAAACATGTGTCTAGGTAGCCAAATGTGGACTTCATTTGCAAGTAGCTATTTCCTTTGAGTCATCATGACAAGCTTTTTGTGAATTTAATAGAAGAAATAGGAGGCAGGTTTTTTGACATGAGCATTAATATACTTTTTGTGAATGGTGCCTTAAAGTAAGTATCTCGGTTATTATTCCCTTATTGCTGGGACAAAATATCAGACACCCAAAATTAAGTAAGGAAAGGTTTATTTAGCCCACAGTGTGTGAAGGTTTCAGGTTTCAGTCCATACTCAGCTGGCTCCAAGGCAGAGTGGCACATGGCAGAGGGCAGCTGTTCATCGTGGTGGAGAATAGCAAAACAGCAAGAGCCGAAACGGAGGCGCAGTGAGCAAGCCTCTGTTCCTCCCTTATATTGTGTGCATATCACCCACCCCAGGGCAGGTGTCGCATTCACACCCAGAATCCCAGCATTGGGTCACGAATCAATCACAAACTCTGGAAGCCTGCCCCAATGACTGCATGAGGCTTTAGGGGGACAACTAGACGCAGACCATCATGCTAAGTCTCCATTGTTTTTTTGATAAATTTACACATAGATTATCATTTCAGTCTTGTTATGGTTTCAATCTAAAATATCCCCCAAAGTTTGATGTTTAGAGACAGATCCTGAGTAGAAGGTGTAGGTCACTGAGGATGTGACCTGGATGTATTTTCATGTTTGCCTGTCTTTGCTCTCTGCCTCTTGGTTGTCATGTTGCTGGCATTTTGCCCCCACCGTGTTGTTCTGCCGTGTTGTTTCTGCTTGCAGTTGGCTGACCATGGACTGTACCCATTGAAGCTCTCGGCCAAAATAAACCTTTACTCTTTTTTGTTACTTTCTTTCTTTTTAATGTATTTAGTACAGGGCCTTCAGGGTCTCACTACACAGATTGGACTAATAATGATCCTCCTGATTTCAGCCTCCCAACCACTGGGATCACAGGCAGCACCACCATGCCCAGTCTCAGTTGCCATCTCAGCACACCCTGGGGGTGGGACCAGCATGGCGTGTGGTGCTAGGGATCAAACTCCAGTCCCTGTACTTTGTCTAAGCAGGTGCTTTGATCTGCTGAGCTATCTGGCTGGACTTCCTTTTCTCTTTAAGTTTCAGCTAGTGAGCAATTTGTATTCCTGATGAGGAAGTGACTGATAAAAAGCCCTGGGTATTATTTTAACCATTTTATATGGGAAATTTTCTCCATTTTGCCTAGTATTCTAGAATTGTGTATACTGAACAGAAATTTCATTGGCCAACCTAATATTGACTTTACATAGATGTTACTGTGCTAGGTTCTGGAATGTTACAAATCTGAAAAAGATATGGTGCCTCACTCAGGGACTTCTTTTAGTAAAGAAAAGTGGATTATAGTGTGAGTCATATGAGAGCAAGTGAAATGAAGAAGAAAAAAATGACAAAGCTGAAGGACCTGCATGAATGGAAGGTGGCTGAACAGTGGAATGACCTCTTCGTGCAGTCACTATTTTATTCTACAAAGCTGTGTTCCTTTTGATGTCCGCACAGTATAATAAAGAAGTGAACTGTGTTGTTTGAACAACTGCAGGAAAAAGAAACTTGGTGTGTATAAGCCAAAGTAATAAACTGTTTGATTATATTTAAAAATCAACATGCAGAAATGACTAAAATATATCAAAAGAGCCTTATTATATATGCTTGTCATGTAGAGAATGGTTCAACTACCTCCTCAAAATTTTTTCAAGAAACTAAATGTTAAAAGAAATGTATTTTTAGTTTAGCTGTGTATGGCCTATTTTTACATTGTGTGATGCCTATTTTTTTTTTCTTTTAGCAACTTTCCTTAATAGACTACATGTTATTTTACTTGCGTGTTTTAATGTTATGTTGCTGATGAACATATAGTAGTTGGATTTCTAGTAGTACTACTGCATAAGCTTTCCCAAGCTTTAGTTTTCTCTGCCTAAGGAAGTGTTGAATCTTTCAGGGCTTCATTAAGAAAACAAAAAACTTCCGCTCCACATGCTGTTGGTTTAAGTAGTACGTGGATACTTCAAGGGACAGAACATTACTTGGCAGCCCGTTTCCTTCCGGTCAGTCCGTCCCCAGCCGGACTAAGGTGGATTCAGACTCCTCACTGAGTGCCTGGTGACAAGTCCCTCAGTAGGCAGCACTGAAATGGTGCCTGCTACTTTGTTTTTACCAAAGTGCTGTGGCTTATGCGTGTAGTGTAGGGCTGGCCCAGCAAGACCAGGCCTGCAGACATCATTCTTTCCAGGGGTTCAGAGAAACCTGAGGGTGATCTCAGTGGGCTGTCCCTGTGGAGTGGTACTGGAATGCAGCTCTGTGGAAAATGCAGAGGTCAGGTCTGGCCTTCAGAATAATTTTTTTTCCTGAATTTCCTTCAGAGATTTGAAATGCAGGAGCAGGTTAACTCCTATGTAATATTTTCCTTCCTCCAGGGGCTTGATAGCAGTGGACGTCCGTCAGAGCTGTCTCAGTCTTGGAGGAGACTGAGACTGTGGACGTTTCAGGGAGGACATGCCAGTAACTATAGATACCAAACTTAACAAGGCACTGAGAGCCAGGAATGTTTTAATTAAAGTTTCACCATATCCACTAATTACTTACATTTTTTCACTCCTTCACATACTTTCTCAGGTTACCCACCCTTGTGACTCACTCAGTAAGGAAATCAGTAAGGTCTGCATTCTCTTTTAGTCATCAAGCAGCACTGGGCTGTGTGCATGGCCTCCTGGATGGGCTCACGGCCCTGGACGATCTCAGCGGTGTGCACTTTGTGCCTCCACGTGCCCTTGTATTCACGTTGGGCTGGTTTCCCCCACAGCCAGCTCCTTTATCCAGCCTGCTCTTTTCAGATTGTGGCATTTCCTGTGTTCATCTGTCATACGTGGCTTGGGGCAGGGGCCGCGGGGGAGGATGCTGAGACTGTCCTTGTTCCTTACTTTAAATTCAGCTGAAGTTCACTTAATAACTGTTCGGTGCTATCCAGTGAATTAGGCCTTTATCTAGAACACATTAGTTTAAAACAATGCAGCTTAGAATGTTTATGCCCCAAATTAAAAGATAATAAAACAGAGGGGAAATATGGATGCAGACCTGCTGACTCCGATGCAGTTTTCTGTCCGGTTTAACACAGCTTCCCTGTCCCTGTGACATGCTACATTTTTGGGCATTGCTGGTGGTGGCCACTCGATGCCTTTATTAGATCATGCTGTGTTTCTGGCATCTGCCTTCCCAGGGTTCAGGGGACTGCTGGGAACATGGTACCCAAGTACATTTATGTGGCCTCTTTTGGCCCTGGCTCAGTAGCCCTGGCATGTAGGATGGGGAGAAAGATGACATCGTTGCCCTTGACTTCAAAAAGACTGATATTAGAATGGATTTAGCACCTTAAGAGAAAATCACTAGTCGCCGAGAAGCGTGAACGCAGGAGCTGTGCTAAAGTTGGGGAACTGTCCTTGATTTCATTCATCCTCAGAGTCTATGTTCTGATCTTTAATCTGAAAGGTGTTGCATTAAGCACATACACATTTCCTTTCAAATTATTAGGCAAGATGCGTTTTATAGGCAGGGCACAGAATTTAAAGTTTCAAATGATTCAAGAGCCTATTTATGGAAACTAACGTGGTTTCCTTAGATTGGACAAAATTGGCAATTGCTGCTCAAGTATATTATTGGAAGAGAAGGTAAAAATATTTTGAGTTTCATCAGGTAGTTTTTTAGTTTGCCTTTGAATCTGTTTGGCAAGGTAGAATTACCTCAGCGATTTGCCTAAAACCACAATGTAACTACCCAGATCAAAAGATAAAGAAGCAGGAGGGCTGGCCACATAGCTCAGTGGATTAAAGTGTCTGCTTAGGCAGACACAGGGATGGGGGTTCCATCCCCAATATGCCATGCCGGCCCCACCACCAGGGTGCGCTGGGTGTGGTGGCGCGTAAGTGTAATCCCAGCACTTGGGAGGCTGAAAACAGGAGAATCGCTGAGTCTGATCTGTGTAGTGAGACCCTGTAGACTTTGTACTAAATAACATTTTTAAAAAAGATAAAAGAAACTACTCCCTCCCCTTAAAATTGAAATGAGTGTAAGTCTGAGTTCTTATTTGAACTCTCTAATCAAACACCTAGGGTAATAATTGATGTGCTGTGTCAGCTTGAGAAGTTGACTGAGCGGTGGGCCAGGGTCCTGTCTCTGTAAGTAGCCTCATCCTGTGCGGGAGGAGGCGTGGAGATGCAGTGAGTGCTGTATCCTCCCTTCGGCGCTGCAGCCCTCTTCCAATAAGGAGGGAAGAGGCTCGTGCCTTCCCATACCCCTTTGCTCTTGTCGCTTTTGCTATCTACTGCTGCCTTGAACTGTTGGCCCTGTGCCATGTCATCCTGCCTTGGGGCCAATTGATTACAGACTGAAACCTCCACAAATTGAGCTAAGTAAACCTTTCCTTCCTTAATTTTGGGCATCAGGTATTTTGTCTCAGCAGTGAGAGAAAAGTAACCAAGACCCCTGGGTAAATAATATTTAATAAGTTATATATAGCCACTTAGTTGATGCCGTTGCTTATTAAAATAACTGCTATACCTGCTTTCTAGAATTATGGGTATCACGAAAGCCACTCTATGACTGGTATATGTTGGGCATGTTAAAAACTTATCCTCACCTACCATTTATAGTTGGTGAAATATAACTTCTTGAAAAACAATTATTTATCCTTCTGATGATGAATTAGAAACTTTGCACACCGAGCAGCTTCATGGTTGTAAATTAACTGCATTACATCAAAAGCTTTAAATGACAGTTAAAAAATCAAAATGGAAATGATGCATGGCTCTAGCAACCCCCTTGTGAGATCTCTAGTGATGAAAATAAGTTTGGCATATTATAGAATGTGAAAGCATCTTCATTTTCCACATGCTGTTTTAGAATGGTCTTTGAAAGTCTTCCATTTCCATTGTCAACTCCTTTTACTCGAAGACTATGAAGGAAATGTACTGTTCTGGTGAATTCACTTGTGTTCAGTACAAACATTACTTTCTATTTCTGGTCTCTAATTGAATCATTCAAATTGCATGTGATTTTTGTAGGGAAATCTACAAAATTTCATTTTGGATCCTATTTTTTTCCTGAAAAAAAAAAAAAAAGGTAATGAATTAAATAAAATCCATTTTGTCTCAAGTTGTATTTTTTGAAAAGCATTCTAAACTCTATTATTTACCTTATTGAGTACCCTGATTTGATAATGTGTGTCAGATCAGCTAAACCTGTATTTCTTCTCAGATACAACAATGAACTGGCCTTGTGAGTGGATTTTTACTTTTTCCTTTTATTCTAGAAACTGAGTCGGAATAAATATTCCCCTGAGTACAGCGGTAGTGAGAAGGGCGTCATAATAATCGATAAGACAGAAATTAAAGAATTTGCTTATGCTTAATTATGTGAACATTTTTAAGTGCAAAAAATTATAAAAGCAGAAGACACTATTTATAATTGCAGCAGTGAGTGCACCTGTGAAGTGTTGGTGCTTAGTCTTTCATTACAGAATCAAACCAAATGGATGAGCATTTCATAACATAAGTCAGTATTTTGCTTTATTAATTTTTATTTCTACTTTAAATTATAAAAATGTTATCAAGAAAATAGAGGAAAAGACAGAAATAAAACTATTAATGGTTCAAAATCTATACTTGCATTGCAGTGTCTTGTGTCTACCAAACAAACAAACAAAAAAAAATTACAAGTGTTTATTGGGTAAGATGTTGATGTATACCTTGGATCAGGGGCAGTGTGCCCTGAAGGCAGAGTGTGGGGACTTTGACCTGCCTCTCTCAACAGATGTTCCTTGGTCTTTTTTTTTTTCTGTGGTACCAGGGATTGAATGCAGGATCTTGCACTTGACAGGCAAGCACTTATTCCATTGAAATATCTCCTCTGCCACTCTCCACAGATGCTTCATGACAGAGTGGGCTGCATGTCTCCAGGGTGCCTGCTCTTTCCCTGGTGTTCGTGCCACCCATGGTCTTTGTCTCTGGGAGTGTGAGCTTTCAGGAATCGACATGTTACGGCTCATGTCTAGATGTCTCCCCGAAGCCTCGTGTAATCATGGGTGAAAAGTCTTTCAGAGGTGGCTGGGTCTAGAGTATGTGATGCTGGGATTAAGGGCATGTGTTTACTATATCAGTTAATTCATTGGTTTGGAACCTACCTTATGCCCAGTAGCCTAGTTTGAATTCATAACAGGCACAAAGAAGCTGTAAAGATGCCTTGGCCTTGCTGTTTGCTGCCTTCTGCCTGCCCTGCTCTACCATGTACTATTTCTCCTCTCTAGTGCCTGTCTGCCATGCCATCCTGCCTGGGAACTGGGTGACTAGACTGAAACCTGTACAAACCATGAGCCAAATCAACCTTTCCTCCTTTAATTGTGGGTGTTAGATGTTTTGTCTCAGCAATAAGAAATGTAACTGAAATACCACCTTTTCATACTTCCTGTCCCTCCAGTCTTCTACTGCTGCTTTTCCACCACAGCCCCTTTCTGTCCTGTGTCCCAGTATTCCCCATTGTTTCTTAGTCCACCCGCCATTTTGAGGGAGGGTCTTCTTCAGGCTTCCTTCTCAAGACAAAACAGACAGGGGTCAGGATAGGGAGGGTATTTACAGCCAAGATGGAAATATTCACAACTCAGGCAAGTTGAATGTGTTTCCAGAGTCAAAACAAAGTAACCACAAAAGTCTTACATACCCCTATGAGGTCCTCAGTCTATCAATGCCAGCACAAAAGTCCAAAATCTACAGTCTCATCCAAATCAGAAATGATGAAGGCTCAACTTCTTAATCCTGAGGAAACTTTCTCTTCAGCTGTGAAATTCAGTGAAGAACTTGCTTCCAAATTACAATTGTGAACATGGTATGGGATGGAAGAAGAGAAGGGTAACCCGGACCCTAGTTGGTCTAGAACTCTGTCGAAAATATACAACGTTAGATCTGGAAGCTAGAGCGTAATCTGCTATTTTTTTCTATTTTTTTGGTGCATGCAGCCCACATTCATAGTGATCTTCCTGCTTTTTGCCTCCATTGTGCTGGGATTACAGGTGCGAGCGCCCGGATTGCATCGCAGGCTCAGAGCACCCGAAGGCGGGGCTGGCGTAGAGCATAATCTGCATTGATGTTCGGCTTTATAGGCACACAGGCAAGGATGTGACCTGGGGGAGTGTGTAGAGGACTCTGGGACAGAGAGCAACTGAGACTAGGGATTCAGTCCTTTCTATAATTGACAGCTGCTGAAGAGTACAGTGCTACAGTGTGGGGAGCAGGGTTCCCAGGCAGTCCTTGGCAGTGACTACTTGAAGGAGCACAGCCAACACTTTGGAGACTTCGGGCACAAGTCTCTTACTGCACATAACTTGCACTGAGCATGAAGTTTCTGAAAGGTGCCTTCTCAATTAGCAATAATCATGTCTCTGATAAACCTCACTGGCTCTGATATTGCCACTATGTGAAGATAAGGGGTGCTTTTTCAAGATATGTTCAGACCGTGACAAAAGGCTTTTTATTGCACTTTCATTTGTGTGTGTCAGCCTCTGAACAAGAGTGATTTTCTATTTTTTCTTGTATAATGTTTAGTGAGTATTCATTTAAGATAATTAGTGTCTATCCCTAGGGTTTACTGCTTTGGATCAGGGCTAGAATTCTTAATTCATAAATCTGTGGTAAGGAACGGATGGATTACTTGTAAGGCTGGTGGCTTTTGCTCTATTCCTGAGTAACTTATAAATACCCATTAAATGATCTTCATTAAATTTAGCACTTAAAAGTGAATCCTTTGCAAAGATAAACAAGAAAATTTGCCTACTGTATTCTTTTTTTTTTTTTTTTTTGTGGTACTGGGGATTGAACTCAGGACCTTATGCTTTCCAGGCCAGCACTAATTCTACTGAGCTATTTCCTGAGCCCTGCCTAGTGTATTCTTAAGATTCTAAAGCAGAGATGAAAGTACTGAATATGAATATGAAATAAAAGTTGTCTTAATTCTCTTACTTTTTTTTAATGCAGTTTTCCTTGGAGAGGTGAGGTGCCACAGATGCTGCATAAAAATTTAAAGAAAAAATTGAAGATAATAGTTGCCATTTTTTTCTCATAACCTCTTGAATAATACAAGAAATTCATTTTCTTATGAAGTAGTCCTTTAGAAATTCAGGAAATGAAACAAGACTGTACTAAGTCACCACAAAATGGTAATGATTTTTAAGAAAATGTACTTTTAAGTACTGTACATGTGAGATGAGCTAATGATTAAAGAAAGGTCACTTGATCTCCTAATGAATAGATAGAAATAATTTCTAGTTAGCACCTGACACTTTCACCCACCAATTATATATGAATTGGATGTAAAAGTTCTTTGTACATAAACTGTAAAAGGCTATCAAAGCATAATTCATTCTGACTTTTACCAAATTATATTTTAAGGGACTTTTTCTGATTATATAAATACTCATCTTCAAATATGTTTAACCTCTTAGTGACAAGTTTAGCTACCATATGTGAAATTCCGGCATGCATGCAGGTGAGGCTTGGCTGAGGGGCTCTCGTTATCATTGGTTTGACTCTATTGCTTGAAAATGAGTTTTGAGTAAAAAAAAATGTTAGCTACTCATGACCAAATTTGCTGAATATTGAACTGGAAGACATTTCTGCCCTGAACTTCCTGTTTGCATTTACCTCATAATTACTTGCAGCTCTCAAAATAATGTTAACAATTTTCAGACACTTTGCAAAAGCGAAAGGGCTATGAGCTCATGAGCTCTAATGGAGGGCCTTAAGCACTTCAAGCTGAAAAGACATTGACCCTTGTGTTCTTGTCTTTCTTCATATCCTCATTGTGTCCTTGGTTCTCCGTAGTCCCATGGTCTCCTGAGTGTCACATCAGACACTGTGATGATAAAGATTTATCCAGGTCATTTCATTTTTCTCTTTCTGTATCCTGACCTTCCAAACCAGAAACGAGAATCAGAGTGTTAGGGCTAGGGAGAGAGCTCAGTGACCTAAGCGCCTGCCTGGCAAGTGCAGTTCGATCCCTGGTGCCACATGCTGTGGGTTCCCTGGAACCGGGCATGGTGGCAGATGCCTGTCATCCCAGCACTAAGGAGGGTGATACAGGAGGCTCACTGAGTCTGCACTGTGTAGTGAGACCATGTATCTGGAAAAAAAAAAAATTGAAAACAGAATCAGAATGTTAGAACAGGAGGAGGCTTCAGAAATTTTTTGATAAGGCCTTTTATTTTGCCATTGATAAAATTTGAGGCATGCGATACATTTCAGGTGAAAAATTAAAATCTTTGGAACCCAGCTTTTGGCTCATTCTGGCTCATTCTTAAGAAACATGAAATTAGACGTACGCAATTTGAGGCTTTTCACTATGTAGAGTTATTTTTCCTTCTACATATAGGAGAGTTTATAGAAAGAGTGAAGGGAAACATACACAGCGTAGGAAAAACCAAGCAAACACACTGACTGGACCCACTTATAATTAAGACCCAATTGTATTTTTAATGCATTAGCTCTTATTTTCATTCAGTGTCAGAAAAGAATAACGTCTTTATGTTCCTAAGTTATCCATATAGAAAAGGAAAGCTCCTTTAGGCTCTCAGTTTATATATAATAATTTTATTGAAAATCATAGATGACAGAACAAATACAGTCTTTTTTCAAAAGCTTATTCTTAAAAAACACAGCCTTTCTTAACATTTATTGAGAGTACTCCAAGCCAGTTGGAAAAGAGTCATGTATTACTGAGCCGACAGAGATGGTCCTCAGTTTATGATGGGACTATAACCCAATAGATTCAGTGTTTAAAAGAGTGTAATTCAAATGCACTTGATACACTCACCTTATACAACATCATAGTGTTCAGCAACACAAGACACTGTAGAGCAAAAGTTGTGTATCCTGATGATTGATGGAAACTTCAGCTCCGTCTCTAGTCAGTGCTGCACTAGTCTAGGACAAGATAGAATTCAAAATTGATGATATACATTCTGCAGAATGTCGATCAATCGTGTTCACACATGGGGCAGAAACTTTCTATATACTTTTTTCTTTCCTAAGAACATGCATTTTTCAAGTCATAGGCTTTTTTTTTTTTTTTTGCATTAGACAGACTCAGCTTTTGAACTTCTTCGTTGAGTTGCTGAGGAGAAACACTTAGTACAAGTTGCTTAGTTGTGAGCCCAGCACTAGTTAGTGTCAGGCTGCTAGCAACAGAGGAATCACGGATCTGGCTAGTGTTATTTTTCCCAAACTACTTGAAAATCCTCATTAACTTATCTCTTGGCACCATCTGTTACTGTTTTTCTGCTATCTTCTGTTTTGTTTTTTTTTTCCCCTCTCCCAGACTAAGCTATCTCAGCACCATTAACTTATTTTCAGTAGACTTTGTCAGAATTCTAGCTATGGAATGGGCTGAAAAATAAAAATTAGAAGACTTTAGAATCCTAGTATCATCAGGGATTTTTTTTTTCTTTCTTTTAGCATCTAGTTGTACACTTTTCCATAGATTCTTACTTTTTCTTGATTGTACTGCATGTCGTTCAATATTCCCAGTGTAATTTGTTGAGTAATATGGAATGTATTTTCTGTGCTTACGTTGCTGTAAGGCAGCCATGTCAAAGTTTCATAGAATGGGACTCTTGAAAATCTACATCAAATATACATTTCCTAAGTAAATTATATGAAATAAAATTTGATAGAAAGATTACAGTGTCAGTATCACCCTCTGCCTTGGAGTGCTTTTAAATTTTAGCCATTGAACATTCACCAGGCACGGGCATCATACAAGGTGGGGTGATTGGGGCCCTGACTTACGAAGCCATCAGCTTTCTCATTAGTGATCCCATGGTGGAAGTGACAAATATGTAATAAAGTGTAATCAGAATAGTGTAGACAAAGATATGTAGAAAGCCTTCGGGGATAGTAGAGGAGGGATGTCTGCAGTGCCTGGGGACATGCTGGGGACCGTAGGGAAGGCAGACAACTGGCTTGCTTTACCACCTGATGTACTGCTTACATGATCTGGAGCAGAATACCAGAAACAACTCCGGCTGCCTCCTTAGGAAAACTGGCATAAAATCCTCTAAAGCTGCAAAACATCAAGCTTACTGCTATCTGCCCTCAAGTTATAATTGCTCTTCTTAGTACTATGTACTTTCTTAAAGTAGGAAAAGTAATTCTAGTGTTTGACTCATTTGACCCTCAAAGATCTCACCTAGTGTTTTCAACATCTTACCCTAAGAGCTTCTACATGCTGTGCAGTGACTACTAGTGATTAAGCCTACCTCCTCCTTCTAATGAAGCAGTGCCCAGTATCTCATGCAGAAGATATTCATAATCAGAGCCACATATATTCTTAACAGACTGCCAGAAAAGTACTTATGCTATAGCAAATATGAAGGAAGAAAAGAATTATGTAGGTTTTATGTGGAAATTTTCTGTATCTTTCAGTGCTGCTGTGAAACTAAAACTGTCCAAAAATGAGAAGAAAATGCAGGATTTCACTAAGAATTCCAATCAAGCTGGTGAGACAGATTTTCAGTATCTAGTGTCAGATACCCGCTCCCACTCCCGCCCCTCCCTGTTGAATTTTCTTGTATCTTAGTATAAAGATTCCTCAATGCTAAGTGTAAGGACTTGGGTAGTTTGATGGCCAAGGTACATAAAATGCCAGGAAGAGTGAAGAGATGACTGTGGAGGGCAGGCGGGGCTTTGCTTTTGCGAGGTCCTCCTGTTAGATCTTAGACATACAAGTGGTGGAGAGACAGGCTTTTAGCTACCTAGAGAAGGCTGCACGGTGCCTAGATTATTCTTGTGCTTCTCTGTGCTATCATGTCTCCCTGTGAAAGGTTAAGTGTGTGTAGGATAGAATGGTGATGTGTTTTCCCTTCCTTGGTCCTGGATGTACATCTAAACCTGGCATGTAAGCCGGAGATACTGGCACCATCCTCGATTCTGTTCTAATGGTATACTTCAAATTCGCCACACAGGCATTTTGATTCAGTTTCCTGAAGATGTTTTGCTTCTGTGTGCTCCTTCCCCGTGTCAGGGATTACTGCATATGCTCACATGTAGGATGAGGTTTCCTTCTTATAAAATTACCCCTCAGCAAAGAGGGCATCTTGCACTGGAATCAGAACAAAGCCTCTGCTATTACTGGGTGCTTTCCCTGCGTCTGTATTTCAAACAGCAGAGCACTGTGTGAGGAAGCCACGTTAACCCAAAATGGCCCCTTTTTAATTTGGCTAGATATTTATAGAGGGCACCTGACAACATCTTTTTTTAAAGGTTGCAGTAACATTTAAAATAATGTATTTATTCCCAGGAATGTGTCCTCATGGGTGCAGATGTAAAATGTCTTTGTAAATAAGTCTGTTCCCCAAACAAACAAAAAATAAATCGGTGCACTCAGGAGTTAGGAATATACAAGAAAGTGTGGATGTGACGTGACAGATGGCAGCCATGCTGGGTTTCAAAAACTCATCCCTCTGGCTTAACACAGACAGAAATCCTCCAAAGACCTTGCCCTAAGTGAAGGTAAGTGTTGTGCAGAAATGGGTTGAAAGGACTAGGACTTGACTTAAATTGACAGAGACACATGGAAAGTTTGAATCAAGTTGTTTCTGAAAGATTCAGATGTAGGGAAAGAGTGACCTGTCTATTTGTGGTTTATATTACAGTGTTCATTTTCTTTATATAACCAAGAATAGCGAGTGCCTTGATTTGATAGATCCTCTGAGGTTTTGGTGAGCCATCAAATTGCACAGTCGCACAAGAACATACAGCATGCATTGAACCCAGGGTCTTCACACTAGTTATATTCTGTCTTTTATTCTGTCTTTTTTTTTTTTTTTTAATGTATTTGTTTGTTGCAGGGTCATATTGTGCAGTGAAGACTTAGACTCAGTGATCCTCCTGTTTTCAGTCTCCCCAGTGCTGGGATTATAGGTGTACACCATTATGCCTGGACTCTGTGATTGGCTCAGCCCACCCTAGAAGAGGAGCTAGCATGGCACATGGTGCTGGGTATTGTACCATGGTCTCTCTGCTTGCCTAAGTAGGAGCTTTAGTCCGCTGAGCTATCTCACCAGCCCCTGTCAGTCTTCTTAAAAATTTTTTAACAGAAGCTCTTACTGCGTCACTAAGTTGTTCAGGTTGGACTTGACCTTGTTATCCCCTCACCTCAGCCTCCCAGAGTGCTGGGAGTGCTGGTGTTTTCCACCAGGCCCAAGCCTCAGTAAATTTTTGCAAAACAAATACTGTAGCCAGCAGTCACAGCAAGAATCAAGCCATTGCTTCCACCTTAAACTATACCCTCTTGCTGTCTTCCAATCTCTGCCTGACCACCTCTTTCTGTGGCCACCACGTCACATAATATAACTAGGATACTGTCTTCTGTCCCCATAGATTAGGTTGGCATGGTTTTTGAGCTTTTTATAAATAAAATCACTCTGTAAGTACCACTTAGCTGTCTGGCTTCTTTCCTCAACATTTTCCTTATGAAATTCTTCCCCTATGTTCCTACTGCTGAATAGTATTTTAGTTTTGAACTTGGTTTACTATAATAGGTTTTTGTGATTCTAATTGGGCACTACTACTTTTTTTTTTTTTTTTTCTGTATTTTAGGGAAGGATCTACAGGGTGTTGAGGGCCTCACTACTAGATTGGACTCGTAGTGATTCTCCTGTTTACAGCCTCCCAAGTGCTGAGATTACAGGTGCGTGCCACCACGCCCAGTCCTGATCTCCACCTCAGCATATGGCAGCCCTGGGGATCGAACCTTTGGCCCCTGCACCTGCTTGCAGGCACTTTAATCCGTTGAGCTATTTGGCCAGCCCTTACTATACATAATTCTTCTGTATTGAGTCACCTGTGTGTCTTTTGGTGGATCAGTGTCAAGTACTTGATTGTGCACTGACTTAGAAGTGAGATGTGCAAGTCGAGGGGTCACCGCTGAGGAGCTTCCTGGAGCAGGTTCACAGTTTCACACATTCGTGAGCAAAGGACCAGGACTTCTTCTGCACGTGCCTGCTCGTGATTGGTATTTTCTCTTTTTTGAAATTACTATTTTGATGAGAAAAGTGATATTGCATGATAATTACAACATGCATTTCTCTGAGGATTAATGCAGTTGAGCGCTGCTTCATTTTTTAATGGCCATTAGACTATCATTACATTCTGGCCTGTGCTTTTATTTGTTGTCGCTGCTGCTGTGCTCTCCTCACTTCTTTGGAGTTTCATGTTCTATTAGAAAAAAGAAAAGAACATTATTTTTTAACAACAACAACAACAAAAGAAAAATGAAAAGGGATGGCTTATTGAGTCCAAATTGCTTTATCTTTGGACCATTTCTGTCAGTGTCCCTCATTAACTTTATTTTTTATTTTTAAAGAGAAAAAATGTAGTGAAAAATGAAATGCTTCAGAATTACAGAGGATAGTTTGGATAAATGTACACTGATTATGGTAATGGTCTATGGAAAAGAACAGTTAATGCTTAATTTTTTTTCTTTTTAATTTTTTAAATCAAAAGCAACATATTTACAGAGTTCTGTTACTGTGATTACTGGCAAAACTGGAGAACAAATTATATTTGGGTGTTGGGCAACTTAACCTTCATCGTATTTTGGGGGGAGTTACTATTATGGCTTTTGACCTATTCCTTCAGACTGTATTCTCACATTCTTTGTCTTCTAGAAATACAAGGTATTTGTTTCTACAATCATATAGATCTTGGCTCGTCTTCTTCAGCCCTGTCTTTCTCATTCTTCATGGCCTCAAGTCATCTAACTTTCCATCATTTGTGTACTAAACATAGTGTTTAAGGAACTTCTCTATAAAAATTCATAGAGAGTAGCAGAGACGCATTTGTTAAATACTCAAATTTCAAGTGGTATACTTTCAGGTTTTAAAGTGACAGCTTGAAAGTTAAGGGACAGGTGAGCTGCTTAGGTAGTGCAGCTGGATTTGATGGGGCAAGCCAGTCTCTGGCATTTTGACCTCCTTGTGGATATCCTCTGTCATAAAAACCCCTATGGCTTCATACCTAAGTACTGGACTTTAGGTTCCCGCTTTGTTAGCATTAACTGAAGTGTCTGTAGTGCAAGTTCCCGTGGGAAGAAAATTAGATGACCAGTGGAGATTAGATGATTTATATACATCCACATTTTGGAGAGTATATGTACAAATTCAAAGATCTATTGTAAAACCAGGTGCTCTTGCTTATTTAGCCTCACTTAAGATACTGCATCAGAATATGCACCCATGCATTGGTTCAGGGGACCAGAAATAAACTATTGTCTCTTTACATTTGTTCCACTTTTCTCTCTACCCACTTCTCTTTTCTGTGTTATTTCCTGAAAGGCTGTGCTGCTCAGCGGAACTGTGATGGATAGATAGCAAGGATACTAACATAAAAGGTCAGTTTGCATCAATCTAGTGTTGAGTGATTTTCTCATCTATTATTGTGAGTCCTAGCCTACATGCATAAACAGGCACTCATGTTCTTAAAAATGTAGATTTGCTTGAAAAAGTCAATAATTGGGATCTCATTTTCTTTGAAAAGTATCCACATGTTGAAAGACATCACCAACAGAGTAAAAAGAAAACCCATGAATTGGGAAAAAAATTTAGCTCAGTGTCCTTCAGACAGAGGACTTCTGTCTAGAACCTATAATTTTTTTAAAAAGTTAAGCCCCCAGAATTCAAATACCCAATCAAAATATAGGCATCTGAGATGAGCGTACACTTCTCAGATGAAGAAATACAAATGGCAAATAAATATATGAAAAACTGTTTAACAGCATTGGTCATTTAAGCAATGCAAATTAAAACAACACTGAGATTTCATCTCCAGAAAGAATGGTTATCATCAAGAAATCAACCAATAACAAATTCTGGAGGTACTGTGAGGAGAAAGGAACCCTTCTCCACTGATAGTTTCATTCAAACCAGCTATTCCCTTCCTGGGTATTTTTCCACAAGAACTGAAAACATCATACCACAGCGGTTGATACGTGTGCGCACACGTTTATAGCATTGCAATTTGTCATAGTTAAATCTTGGAAAACTGCTGAGAGATCGCTTGTCAGTCTAAACACCTGCCTGACAAGCATGAGGACCTGTGTTCAGTCCCTAGTAATCCATACTGTGCTAGCCCTGGACTCTCAGGCATGCCACGCTGGCCACCAAAACAGGGCATGGTGGCAGACACCTGTAATCCCATTGCTGTGGAGGCTGAGACAGAGGAGAATCTAAATAGCATAGTGAGACCCTGTACCAAATAATTTTTTTTTTTTTTAAGTTTAAAACCTTGGCAACAACCCAGATGCCCATCATCTGAGAAATGGATAAAAAGATGCATTTCTTTTATACAATGGGGTATTACTCAGCTATAAAAAATAAACTCCTTTTTTTTTTTTTGTAGAGCCAGGGATTGAACTCAGGCCCTTGCACTTGCCAGGCAAGCACTTATTCGACTGAGTTATTTCCCTGGCCCCTTAAACTTGTGGTTTTTATAGGTAGATGAATGCAACTAGAGACCATATTCATGAGTGATATAATTCATTTATTTATTTATTTTTTGGCAGAACCGGGGATTGAACTTAGGCCCTTGCACTTGCCAGGGAAGTACTTATTCCACTGAGCCATCTCCCCGGCTTCCCTGTGATATAATTCAGAGCCCCATGTGTAAACATCTTATTGTCTCCCTAGCAGAAGAACCTGAAAGATAAATGGAATCTGAAAAGTACAGTGAATACTGTGAAAAGGAAGGGAACTGTTCAAAGGGAAGGTACACCTGGGACGAGGGAAAAGAAAAAGAAAACAAATAAGGAAAGTTAAAAGAAATATATGTACATAGAATAGCTTGGCTAATTGTACTGTTGCTTTCTGCTGGTCTATTGAAAGGACACTTCATGCTTCTTTTCTCCTTTTTACTTTTTAAAATTTATTAACCAGTTTTACAGGCTTCTGTTTGGTAATCTGAACAACTTATTTGATGACAACAGTATACAATATAATGACCACTTGAATTATCATTTTTAGTGAAATTTTGTATTGTTCCTAATGTTTTTAAACTGTTTTTGTATTCTCTTTTAAAATACTAGTTGTGCATAGTATAGCACAGTACACTACAGTATAGTACAGTATAGTATAGTATAATTTTTAAGTAGCAAGAGTGTTTTTCTTCTTGGATTTTTAAGAGTCAGTTAAAAATCTGCCAACTCAGCAGATCATTATGTCACCCTAGCCCACCTAATCTTTAGTGATCTCTAATTGTCTTCCATTTAACCTATCTTAAGAAAATGTCTTCTCATAACCTGAATTTACTGATTATAGGCTTTTTGTTAAAAGTGACTCCTCTACCTGGGTGTGTTCCAGGATGCCTAAAACACCTTTGGGCTATAATAGAATAACTCTTTGCAGCTACAAAAAGAATCCTCTCATAAGGATTTCATAGTTTATATGTGGTAAGAATGACTATTAATAGCTTACCCCTTGAAAGACATGCAAAAAAGACTAGAATGCAGAAATATATCTTAAGTCAGCTAATACCAATCTTGTTTGAAAAAGTCAGATCTTGATTATACATAGGGCCATGAGGAAAAGCCCAAGTATAGTTTTATTTAAAATAGAAAAGACAGTTAAGCACCAATTCAAATCATGGTTAAATTTTCCACTTAAACTATTTCATAAGCTGCATGCATTAGCAAACTTACAAATAGACACTTACATAGATTATTATAAGAACCTTATTATGTAGTAAAAAAAAAAAAAAGTACTACAACTTCCAGACAGTAGAATAATATCGAATCAGACTGTTATTCTTTTTAGCATTCTGAAAGTATTTAAGTTTTAGGGCTGTGATTTATCTGATGCTAATTCTTTAAGCCTACAGATCAACAGATAGATTTGTGTTTAATTTTCACTCTCTTATCTGTTCTCTGGGATATGTGAGTACTACCTGAGCTATCCAGCATGAGAATTCATTTAAAAATCCTGAGGCATAAAGAATGTAGGCAAAGGAAGAAAATAGTGAAGTATTAAATTCATTCAGAGTAAGTGCTACTGACGGCAGTTGATATTAAGGACTGAGGGATTACCTCTGAAGCAGTACTAAGGGATGCAGGTAAAAAAAGAGAAGGAAGGTGAAAGGAACGGCCACTCCTGGCCTTCTAGGCTTTTAGTCCGTCCATCCATCCATCCATCCATCCATCCATCCATCCATCCATCCATCCA